>BBSZ01010138.1:9952-34781 GCA_000981365.1 Subanguina moxae
GAAGGCCCCCCTCTGAAAAGGGTTGAAAATTAGAAGGCCCGGGCCTTCTAATAGAGAATATACGGTACTCTAATAAGCGGGCACCCTAAATTCAAAAAAGTGGGGGGGGGGGTAATTAGTAGTAGCGCCAAAAAGGTGATGCTCTCTATCAGGTACTGGTGAAATTCGGACGGATAACCTACAAGAACCGTAGATTCTAGTAAAATTGGTTAATAAAGCAACCTGTTCTTGGCTTTATTTGGTGACTTTTCCAACGAGTCGACATCTATCGTCATGCATTTGGTCACCAAATAGGAGAGCACATCCTCACTGAGTTGTGAGCGGATATTCAACAATACCTCTTTAGTGTATCTATGGTCGGACAGGTGTGGAGTTGAAGTCTCTTGCAGCATATTGGATGACTACAAATCTTGGTGCTAACAACAATTAGTCCCCCTTCCCATATCACTGATTACTCTGATTCAAATTGCCAGCACTGTTTGTGAGACATGTGTTGATTTTTGCCCACAAAAAGCAGCTTTCTTACCCCAATCATTATTTTTTATTCATGCGTTTTTATGGTCTTTTTACGCCTCAGTTTACCCACACTCACTATAATCCTTACCTTTACCTTTATTTTAGGGTTGGCCTCCCGCGTCCCTCCCCCCCGCACATCCCTCCCTCCCGTGGCCAAAAAGTGCCCAAAATCCCTCCCGTCATCCCTCCCGCCTTAAATTTTGCCTAAAATCCCTCCCGTCGTCCCTCCCGCCTTAAATTTTTTGCTAATATCCCTCCCGCTAGCAATTTTACGGGAGGGAGGCCAACCCTACTTTATTTGAGTGGACATTTAAAGCACAGGTAGAGAGGTAAATAATTAAAAGAATCGATTCACCTCATTCAATTCCAGTCCAGACGATGACTCAACTGTTGAGTCTAGTGTCTAAGAATATCGAAATCCTATTCAAGGCTTGATTCTAATAGAAACATACCTGTGGAAGAGTCTCATTTTCTAATATTCCATTCTCTGCCTGCCAGCCTTGCAGTATGGAGTCACGCATGAGCCAATACTTTTTGGGTTTTAGTCGGAGTACGACCGTCTAAAAAATTCAGTGTTTGGACAAAAATTAGAAAAGGGTTGTAAGTTATTTCCTCCTACAAATTACTAGGGTCTAATTAAAAAATTGGTTGCTTTTTTTTTACTTTGGTCTCCCCTCTTGTTTTAGACCCTTCTAATCACTTCTCATACGCTAAAAACAAAAAAAATGTCCTGGCTTTTTTCATCATAGAAAGCCAGTTTTTAGGAAGTCGAACACTTTTCATATTTTGCCTTTGGAGACTAAGCTAAACAACCTTAAAAATGGTAATTTCTAAGCCTAGGTAATGCAGTTAGGGCATGCAACTAAGTCTTGAGCTTAGAATAGGCCAACTTGCTGATCTTCTATGACGAAATAGGACCAAAGTGCCTTATTGCTCATTGAATTTCAACCCAAACATACATCTCCATGCAAAGCTCTATTCCTGTCTCTAGTGCCAACAATCAAGAAGTCGGACAGACCGTCTTTTAAGTCATTATCCACCCAGCAGTGCTCATGATTTCTTTGATTGACTCTCAGCACACCCTGAAAAAAAACTTGGCTCAACCATATTTTTAAAAGCATTTTCTACCAACTTTGATGAGTGTTCCCAGTTTTAGGCCTTCTTCAATGGCTTCCTTGTCCAAGTAAGCTCGGAAGTAGTCTCGCTTCTTAGGGGTAGTCTTTTTCTTCCATTCGGCAGATCGGCGTCTTTCTTTCTTGTCTGGGGTGATAGTGCTCCTCTGTTTGACTTTGGCTGGCTTGTTTGGCTAGAATTTGGTTTGCTAATCGCATTTTGAGTAACAAAGTAAATTAACTCATTGAAAATTGCAAAAAAATGGTTTTAGGGCCAAAGTTTTGGGTATGGGAAGCCACTTTCAGAAAAAACAAGGCCAAGAGTGGTTCAAACGCTTCAAGTCTAGCGACACAAGCTTGGAAGATGAACAAAGACGAGGCCGTCCATCCGATTTTGATGAAGGCCACTTTTACTGGCCGTGGAAGAGGATGAAAGCTTGACGAGAAGAATATTGGCTGAAGAATTCGAGGTCGATCAACCTACCATCGTTCGTCATCTCAAGAAAGTGGGCAAGGTTTGGAAGTTGGCGAAATGGGTCCCTCACGAGCTCTCCAATCACCACAAAGCCGAACGAGTTCGCATCTTTAGCCAATTGGTGGAAGGTGACCACGCACCAGAGTAATTAATTTAAAAAATATCTATTTTTGAGCCTTTGTTTGGTGTTGTTGAATAAAGCTTGGAAAAAACGACGTTACCGTATAACCTCTATTAATCCTCTCCCCTCTCTCCTCACGACGGTCGGTGGTCAACCATTTTTTACGGCTCAACCATTCGACCATTGCATACTGACATCATGCTCAGAAATGTAGCACTGAATCTGAGCGACATTTTTGAGTATGGTGTCAGCAACCAATTGTCGGTTTTTATTTTACAGACAATATCCTGCAAAAAGACTACTGGGCTGGGGTTTTGGGTAGGGCTGGGGTTTCGAGTAGGGGTCAAGGGTCGCCCCTACCCAGAAGCCCAATCTTATCCAGAAGCCCAATCCTACCCTGGATCCTGATCCTGGATTCCAACCCCACCAAGACACCAACCTGAACCTGGCCAACCGTGGTGCCACGCGTCGTGTTGAACTTCGGTGAATTTTCATTTTCGTCGCTAGCCCTGGACTTGTGGGCCCTTAAAACCCCATACCGGCATCAGGGTGAAACAAAAAAACCAGCACACTTCGCTAACAGAAAGCTGATAGGAATGCGAAGAATATATACTAATCGAACAAAGTTCAAAGTGCTGGGTTTGAGAAGAAACAGCAATGGTTAGAGAAGGCTTTTCTCTTTTGGAAATATTTTGTTGATATTATTATTGTTATATTATATCATTCATGTTATTTTTACTGACTGCATCTATTCTTAGTCTTTTTGCAGGTTATTGTCTGTAAAATAAAAAAAGAGGACTCAAAAAACCTTTTTGTTGATTCCCCAATTCACAATACTTTAAAGACATTTGGCGATGTTTTGTCCCGGCGATGTTATTTCCGGCGATGTTATGGCAGGCGGTGTTTTGTCCGCGGCGATGTTTTGGCGCGGCGATGTTTCGGCGCGGCGTTATTTTGTCCGTGGCCGACCAATTGTCGGGTAGTTGAGCCGTGAAAAATCGTTGACCACCGATCGACCACCGATGTTATCACAGTTGTATGATGTTATACACCATTTGAAAGAGGAGACTCAGGGCTACAACCCTGTTGATTTGGAATATTTTTATTTAAAAAGATTGGTTTGAAAGTCCGCCACAAACTTTTCTTCCACCAGTTAGAATTGCTGCAAGTTGTTCGCGTCTCGGAAGTTAAATTCCCCGTCGCGGCATGCATTTCATAACTTTTGTGGAATGAGACTTACCTCTTTTGACTTTGGCTCTTTATACTTGTTGATTGTTGCAGCAATTGTTTTTGTTTTCTTTTTGCAAACTAAAAATTTAGATTTGGGTGTGCTTCTCTTGCTTGATTTTGGAGTCGAAAGAAGGGTGTCAACTGAAGTCAGCTTCTCTTTCCAATCTTTTTCTGGCTGAGACTTTTGAGCATACAAAGCATTCTTCTTTTTTGCCTTGTCCTTTTTCTTGTTGGAAGCACCAATTTGCAGCACTTTTTCACCCACAATCACTGCATTGTCCAAAATAAGTATGGGAGCTGACTTCGGTTTGTTTTCCATTTATTGAGGTTGCCACCTAAAACAGCTGAAACGGCAACACCTCACCTATATACACGCACTCAGAGAACTTTTTTCTGCCATCTTGTAAATTGCTGCATAAACTAGAGCCCGCTTGGGCCATATAACTGATCGCGCCACTTTTTTGCTCAAATAACCATGATACCCCTTAAGGGTATTTTCACTATCTTTAGTAACCAAAATAAATGGCATAATTAATTATACATATATGTATAGGCCTGAGTAGACACTAGTTTATGCAGGAAATTTACAAAATGGAAGAAAAAATTGCCCGAGTGCTTGACTGTAACTCGGGTGGTTCCTTTGTGAGTAGTTAGTAGAAAAGAGGCTTAGGCTTATAAAAAAAGATAAAACTATCGTTTCCATCTATTTTCATAACAATTTTCAAAATATTTCTTATGGAATGTTTCGCTTCAAGACTAATTTAATTTTAAAATAGATTCGAGACTGCCGGACATGGGACAGCTGGCCATTAGGACAAATTCGGACATCCACTTGGTTTGATTGATGCTTGGATAAACATCTAAACTTATGTAAGTTATGTGCATTTCAGGCTTAACGCCACACTGTGAGAACTGAAACGTCTGCGACCCAAAAATAAGGTGAAGAAATAAGAAGACACTAAGACACCTGGGCAGTGCTGGCAATTTGAATCATTGATTCAAATTAAAAATCAATTTCGCGCTTTTTTAATGATTCTAATTACATGCGATTCAAATTACGAACCATTTTTTGATTGTAATTTGAATCACTGCTAATTTTAATTGTCGTCGTTTTAGTGATTCAAATTTATGTCTGTGATTTGAATTTCAATCAGTTGAACCTCAATAAGCCGTTACCCATTTTTCAAAAAGCGTGACGGTTTATCGAGGTTCATCTGTGATTGACGGCAATAATATTGGCTTCTTGGAAGATGACTGGCAGATTCAGAACCTTTGCAGTCCTTTTTTGCCTTAGGGATATTAATGTCAAAAGATGTCAAAAATTGAGGTAAAATATGGTCGGACACAGCGGTGGGTCGACCTTTTTGGGGTTATCGACGTTCAACTTATAGATAATACGGTAACAGTTTGTTAGTTCTGACATGTGATTTGATGTGAGTACCCCACATCAAATAATGTAAAAATATAGAAAGTGATTATAAATAAGTTGGTGGAACCGGCGAGGAATCGATGCTGGAGTGCTTTTTTTAAATTGATATTCAACTGCGACGTCTAAAACACTTCAGAATTCTCTTGTGTTCCTGTGTGCAGTATATCATGCGAATAAGGATTTCACTCGATAAAAAATTGGTTTCCAAAAACGTGATGAACTGTGTAGTAGTGAAATTTATTGTCGACTGATATAAGACATAGAATTAGTACACAACATAGCTGGAAGCGCATAAATATTACAAGAAAATATCAAATAAATTATCAAGAATTGATAATGATGATTGTCGACGCTTTGGTAGCAGGCCTTAAAATCAATTAACTAAATTTCATTTATGCCTTTTATCTGTTTAAAAACAGACGTTATCTTCTTCGTTACCTCTGAATTTTAACGTATTTCGTTTTCAGAAAGCAAGTATCAAATCGTGAATAATAATGGTTACTAGTCGCTCTTCAAACCGTGTAGCTCCAACGCAAAACTTTGGAGATACAGCTGTGTGGGGTCGTCTTCGAAGTGGATTGGAAGCCATTTGCGCGGATCAAGACAAGCTGCCGCCTAACGGATATATGGATTTGTACACGTAAGTTACCGCATAACATCTATTAATCTTCACCCCTCTCGTTACGATGGTCGGTGGTCAACAATTTTTTACTGCTCAACCACCTGACAATAGGGTACTGACACCATAATTAAATATGTAGCTGAGATTCAGGGCTATATGTAACGAGGGAGGGGGCAGGATTAATAGAAGTTATACGTTAAATTACTTTTTTTATGCTCTTCTACTCTTCTATTTTCAGTGATGTCTTCAACTATTGCACCAGCGTATCGCAGGGGGAGGTTCAAAATCCTCTGTGCAGTGGAGCGGATTTCGTCGGGGGTGACCTCTATAAATATGTCGCTAAGTACATCGAAACTTTCAACACTGCACTGCTAGACGTAAACCAAATTCTTATACTTTTAACTCTCTAGTATATCTTTTTACAATTTAGAAGTTTGAAAACAAAACTGGAGAAGATTTACTCGACATGTACACATCTATCTGGCATAAATACCAGTTCAGCTTCACGGTTGTCAATGGGATCTTCGCCTATCTAAATCGTCATTGGGTTAAGCGAGAAATCGACGGAGGAAATAGGGAAGTTTTAGAAATTTACAATGTAAATTGCATTTCCCGTCGTTTTTAGTTGGGTCTATCGTTTGTTTCAGCTTGCCATCATTACGTGGAAGGAAGTCATTTTTGGCAAACTCAATAGCAATGTAACTTCAGCCATTTTAAAGCTAATAGAGCAAGAGCGGAACGGTGAAAAGATTCGAACAAAGCTGATCAGCGGAGTCATTGGTTCATATCGTAAGTTTTGTACACAAATTCTATGAAGCTGTTGTCTTTCTTATTTTTGCTGTTTGATTGATCAAAAGTTTTCCGGAAATATGACAATGTTTTCGGGAAGATTTTTAGAAAAATCAGAATTTTTTGTTTACTGGATTGCCTAAACTTTCTTATAGTCGCCTGCACAAAAATGCTTAAGATCATGTTTGTTAGTACATAAAATGTGTAGGAAAAATTTTTTTAGGTGGTAACCGATCACTTTTACAAGAAGTGCAGCAAAGTGTTAAATTCGACCAAAAACATGGGCGAGTTTACTACTTTATTAGCTTTATGATCACGTCTATGTAGTAAATCGACCAATCTTTTTTTAACGTTATTGATATTAAGAATTTGTAAAGGGTGTATTTGCTGTCTTACGGGTTCGCAGAACGCTGCTAACATGCATAATGTTGGGTAAAATAGGTGAAAGTGGGCGTCTGCTTGGTTTCGTGGATGCACAGACCAGAACGGCTATGGTTGATGTATCAATGAACATGCAAAATTATAGGATTTTATTTCAACGCAAAACTAACCGCTAAAAAAGTGTCGGCAGCAGATCGTACACTGGTTTGTGAATGCCGAATTTATTTGAGCGAAGTTACAAAAAAAATCGAGAAATGCCTTTGAAACAGTCTTCTAACTCTTACAAACCATATTTAAAGTGCCCTAATTAGTATGGGAAACAAGGATTTGAAAGCCTAGGTGAAAGGTGAAAGACTTTACACCAACTGAACATCCACTTGGTTTGGTTGGTTTATGGCTGGATATGAATACGCATCTAAATCTGTAGAGGTTTCCTTTAAGACAGACCAAAACACTAGTGGAATGTGGCATTTCAATATAAACAATCTATTTTTGTAACTAATTTTATCTCACTGCCGTCACGACATTTTTTTCGAGAAAAATCGAAAATTTTATTACTTTTAGTTGAGCTTGGTATCAGTGAAGGGGTGGCAGGCGATGCCCAGGTTCAACGCCCAACGTCAAAGCTCGCTGTATACAAGGACTTCTTCGAAAATCGTTTCATTGAAGGAACGAGGAATTACTACACACAAGAGTCAGTTGAGTTTCTTCAGAAACATACAGCAGTGGAATACACAAAAAAGGTTAGATATATATTAGAAAAGGAAGTCAGTGTGGTCCGGTGTCACTTTTTGCAAGCCCCAATTTTTTGTGGATTAGTACAATTTAAAGCGGCATTATCATGCCCGTTAGTGGCATGACACAGTGCTTGGACGTGCAAGCACCAGTTTTTCTACATAACTCTTAAAAAATATGTGGTAGTTGCAGAGTGGTTGGGCTTTACTAAATCCATTACTACTTCCAGGTGACTTGAACACCGTTTTGCTGGTTTACCTACAATGAAGATCTTGTTTTAAAAGACCCTTTTTTAATCTTTTGCACCCTGAATTAAGTTTGAGGCTTAGTTGTGGTTTCCAATTAGTTCTCTCTTGTACCCAAAAGTTTGCTTGATGCCTTTGGCCGTGAAGCGGCTAAATAAACTTCCATAAGAGCATACCCCCTTTGGTATTCATGCAGCTGGTGTTTTTAGGAATTATATATATATATATAAACACTTATGACAACGGTCTTAATTTTAGGTTGAACATAGAATCAGCGAGGAACGCGATCGCTGCGAGCTCTATTTGGACCGGTCAACTCAAGATCCATTGGCTAATACTTTGAATCAGGTGCTGATCGATCAACATCTGGAGCTTCTTCAAAATGAATTCCAGTCTCTGCTTATTAATCAAAAAGACGAAGATCTTGGACGGATGTTTTTGCTTTGTAAACGCGTTGGTGGGGCACTCGACAAGCTGAGGACTATTATGGAGCATCATATTGGGCGAGACGGCAATGAAGCAGTAGAAAGAATTTCTGCTATGGCAGCAACAGTAGACTTTTGATCACGTATTATTATCCTAACTTTGGATTCTTAGAATCCCAAATCTTTTGTCACAGCGATTCTGCAAGTCCACGACCGCTACCAAAAGCTTGTGGCTGAACATTTTCGTCAGGATCCAGGATTTGTTCAAGTTAGTAATTTTTTTTTGGTTAAGGGTTCAGTTAAACTCGTAACTCTTACAGGCCCTGGATAAAGCGTGCACATCCTTCATCAATAGTTAGTTGTTCATGCCTTGCTGTTATAGCGTTCATATACTTTATATTTGCTATTTTTAGCGAATGCAGTAACAGAAGCTGCAAAGTCGAGTTCGAAGACACCCGAGTTACTGACTCGATACTCTGACTTGCTATTACGGAAAGGTTCAAAGCTTGCGGAGGAACAAGGAACTGAAGAATGTCTCGACCAAATCGTAACTTTAAAATGTCCTATTTTACTCGTATGCTACAGCCGTCCATTTTTTAGATGGTCATTTTCAAATACCTCGATGACAAAGATGTGTACCAGAAATACTACTCAAAAATGCTGGCCAAACGACTTGTCGGGGAGCTGTCTGCAAGCGATGGAGCTGAGTCGAGCATGATCTCTAAGCTGAAGCAAATTTGTGGGTTCGAGTACACGAGCAAATTGCAGCGAATGTTCACTGATGCAGAACTCAGCAGAGGAATCACTGAAGAGTACAAGAAAGTAAGTACTTTTGTGGTTTAGCGGTTTTGAGTAAACATTACCTTTTTCTAGCATATTCAAGCGCATAACAAAGAAGATAATATGGATTTTTCTATTAAAGTTCTCGCTACGGGTGTTTGGCCATTTTCTCCCACTGAATCCTTCGAAATACCATCTGTGGTGAGGGAATCTATGGACAGCTTTGCGGCTTTTTATCAGACTAAGCACACAGGTAGAAAGCTAAATTGGATGCTCCAAATGGGCAAAGGAGAGTTGGCAAGTTATTGTTTTGCTCGAAAGTACATCTTCACTGTAAGCTGTATAATCTAATTTAATGACACACAGCGATTGCTTTGTTTAGGCTTCTACTCCTCAAATAGCTATTTTGATGCTCTTCAATGACAGCAGTGAATATTTGCTTGAAAGAATGACGGAGCTTCTCAAAATGCCTCAGGATCAGGTGATTGCCCACTTGCAAGTCATCGTTAAGTTGGAACTTATCAAAGTGACGCCTGGCAATTTCGAGCTTGCCTCTAATGCTGCAGGTCACACTCTTTTAAAGCTCAATGACGCTTTTAACAAGTAAAGATTAGTTTGCTGCCTTTTCGTTGATAATTTTTGTTTCTTAGCAAAAGGATGAAAGTCGACCTATCCAAGATTCCGATGCGTGGTGAAGTCAAGAAGGAAAATGACGAGGTGCAGAAATCAGTTGATGATGATCGCTGTATGGTCATACAGGTAAGGCTTCATAATAAGGCGTTTTTCGTCTACAGACTGTGTCGTCCATAAATTGTGCATAACTTTTTTGGGGGCCGTTTTCAAAATTGTTTTCATAGATGGGCTCAGTTTGAGATCCTGTTTTGTTTGGTAGCGGTGTAATTATTGTTCAAAGATTAAAAAATACTCTTCGTTTGGTTCTCCTGTGGTTAGGACTGTAACCAGCTATCAAATTAAGGTGGCTGGATCACAAACTACACGGTAAACCAAGCAATGGTCGTATATTTTCGTGTTTATCACGTTATGTGCCAAACAAAATGGAAGTTCAGATTGTGTCAGTAGAAGCACATTTTAAAGAGCGTTTTGCAATGGTTGCTCGTAAATTGTGTCAAAATTGGGCCAGCATAAATAAAAAGCCAATCTAGTGTTATTAAGTAAATTTTTATTTTTCAGCGGAACTTTTTGGGGAAGGGTCCACACCATGATTTCGACGCGGCCATGATTATACACTGTTTTACCTAGGTTTAGGGTTTTACTATTAACGTGCGATGGCCAACCCTAAGCCTAAGTCTTAGTTGTGTGCAAAAACCTTTTTATTATTGCACCTTAACCCCCTCTTTTCCCTTTTCTTGGTTTGTTTTTCAATGAACCTTTACAAGTTTAGGTGTTTCTCCATGCACCATCCAAACCATGTGAATGTCCACTTGGTGTATATATTCTTTTCACTTTCAGGCCCTGAAACCCTTTTTTACGTACTAATTAGGACCTTCTAAAGAAGGTTTGACGGGGGTGTAATACCGTTTCATAGGGTGCTTCTTGGTTTTTCAAAAAATTGAAAAACAGCATATAAGACGGATATTCTTTAGAATGCCCTAATAATCCAGAAAAATAGTTTCAAAGCATGAAACTAAGAAAGGAAATTTTACACCGAATGGACATCCACATGGTTTGGTTGTTGCATGGAGAAATACCTAAACTTGTGAAGGTTCTTTGCAACAAAAACCGAAACGTGGAAAATAAATTTTGGAGACTATGCTCAGTTCATGGCCAAAAAAGACTATTATCAGCGAGATTAACGCAATAAACTGACTTAAAATAACACAATGAACTTAATGATTAATTGTATGGGCTGGCCCAATTTTGTCCAACGCGATTTTGGCGACCCGAAATTTACCGTCTATCTTTTCGTGAGTCATGGTCGTTGCAAATGCTGCGAAATTCTTGAAACGTCCTTTACTATTTTCTCTTTTTCCAGGCAGCCCTAGTTCGTATTATGAAGACTCGCAAGACTCTGAAGCACACCCAGCTAATGACGGAGGTGATTCAGCAGCTGTCCAGTCGTTTTCAACCGAAGGTGCCGATGATCAAAAAGTGCATTGACATCCTGATAGACAAAGAATACCTGAAGCGTTTAGACAGTGACAGAGACTCCTATGAATATCTTGCCTAGAAGTTCAATTATTTAAATAACTTTGTTGGTTTATGTGTCCAAATGAACTGTATTGCTTGAGCAAATCTGGTTATTAAGTCAATTTTCCATTTCGTAAGGTATTTTTAGATGCATGGCCAGATAGGTTGGAAGTGTTGACACCTGAATTCATCCGGAGGCGAATTCTCCGGCAGTGAATTCATCGATATTTCGACATTCTGCTTAATCTTATCTTGTGCTTAGGAGCGTTTCCGGGAAAATGGTGCATGGACAAACACCTGAACTTGTGGGAGTTCCTTTCAATATAAATCCAAAAAAGGGAAAAAGCAAGAACAAACAAGCATCTAAGAATGTCAAGCTCAAAAAAATTAGCCTAAGAGTATGTAAGAGGATCACAAGAAGTGGATAGGCATGAGAAAATAATCATAAGAAAGCTAGGGTAACCTTCTCTTCTTTTCTGATTTCCAGGTCTCGGTCTTGCGCCTTGTCTATAATTTGGCTCTATTTTACTTCTTTAGAGTCAATAATTTTTTTTTGCAGTCATAAAAATTGAAAAGCATTTATATATTTTACTAGCATTCTATAAGGCAAGGGATTGAGCTCTTATCAAAAACAAATAAAAGGCACAGAAGCAACAAAGAAATGAAGCAAAGAAGTAAGTAAATTACATAAATACACGATTCTCTGGCTCTAAAACAACGCATCTACTTTTCTCTATAACTGCCCAAAGAACTTCGTCGACTCCTTTCTCCTGCCACTAAATTCTCTTTGTTGACCTCTACAACTGTGGTGGTGCCTCTTGCACTTTTTCTAGCACTTATTGCAGCTTGACCCGGGTCAGCAGCAGCTGCTCCACTGGGTGGTTTCTGGCTGTATCCACCCATTTCGCCCACCTCAATCCGCATGCTTCCAGGTGCCAATACCTGAGGTTCTCTGCTCGCTATTGAGGAATGAGATGAAGAAGAAATGGAAGCAGGTAAAAGGGACACTCGATGGCTACCTTCCACTGACGGCTCCCTGCCCCATCTCCTTGCGCCCACCAATTTGTCTGATCCGGCCAGTCTCCTTCTGGTAGCGGCTGGCAATGACTCCATGTATTGCGTGAACTGCTCGGGCATATGGGCTGGCATTCTAGAGGAAGAGCCTCTACTGCTGTTTATAGGGGAGGAGATTAGGGCATCTGACTGATGAGGATTGTCCATAACCTGGTGATGGTAGTTGGAAGGACCAGAAGAGGCTCTAGAATGGCTCTCGCCAATGGCCAAAGAGGAGTTGGAAGAACCTTTGGAGTCTTCTTTGGACAATCTAGACTTGCTGCTGGGACTCGGCCTTCTGTCGGCTATTCTTCTTTTTAATTCTTCCATTCTAGCCTGTAAGATTGGGATGTAAAAACAGAGATTTGGGTAACCCAAGTTAGGTTTTTTGTGTCGTCTTCAATTTTTGTTTTCCTAACCACCTGTTTGGTAACCTGGTTTTCGGTTTTTGCCGGTTTGGCGATCCCACATATTTGTTTTCTTTAGCATTTTTTACTGTTTTGTACTTTCACAGGCTATAAAAACAAGTCATTTTCTCAAAAAGACATAAAAACCCAAAGCGTAGTTAAAAAAAATAAATACCATAGTGGTATCATGAAGAAAGGCTGCTCTAGCTGAAGTCGGCAACAAGTCTGCGGAAGAGCGCTGGCGAAGACTGCTGTAAGGACTAGTGCTGACATCAGGTATGTAGGGATAGGGAGTTGACAGAGCAGAGTTACTGCCAACAACTAGGTGTCTTAGGTCTTGCTCCAGCAATCTGACTCGATGATCAAGAGAATGTCGCTCATCAGCCCATTGACCATGGATTCGACTCTTCTCGTCCAGCAGTTCTTGAATGCGACGCTCCTTTTCCGTCTTCTCTTGCTCCAAACTGCGTATTTTGGCTTGTCTGTAAAATAGTTTGATTAAGTAGAGAAATGGAAATGTGTTGACCAACAAGGCATCTGACTCTCGGTAGGCATGGGGATCGTTTCGCTGAAGCTCCTCATTGTAGCGCTTTTGGATTTCAAGAAAACTGTCTTCAAGTTGAGATATACGCTCCTCTTTGCTGTTGATTGCCTTCTTCAGTTTTATAATCTCTTCGTTTTCTGGCGATTTCATTCGTGGACCAAAGGTCGAAGTATCCTGCAATGTAAGATTTTTGGCTTAAATTAAAATCACCCGTCAAATTTGAAGTTCCCACTAAGATGATAAAACGCCTAAGATGATAAAACCACATTTTAGTCAACCAAGGGATGAGGTAATTTAAGTTTTCTTGACGAAATTCCACACAATCAAGACCAACCTTGGCAACTTGCATGCGGACCTGAGCCAGTTCCATCTCAAGTTGAGCCTTTTGCTTATTGTGCTCTTCCTGCCTCTTTTGCTTATCCTCTACTGCGTCTTGCAAAAGTTTTTGCAAATGACTAAAAATAGTAAATAAACCGTTTTACTTTTACCAAACTTAAGTAACTTCTCCTCACCTGCACTTGTCCACAACAGCTACAGCGTCTACTGCTTGCCTCTCTTTGGCCGCCAATCTTTCCTGGGCGTTTGAAAGAGCCTAAAAGCTGACATAAAGTCTTTACCAAAAAAAATTGGCCCCAGTAAGTATAATCCCGGACAGAACAGTTGGTCATGGTTTTTCCCCATAATTGTTTTTCCAATATTTTTTGAAGAAGAGTAGCCATTTCTTTTATTTTGAGACTTCCCAGTAGTCAAAATATCTTCAGGAATTCAAATTTAAAAGCAGAATTTCAAAAAATGGCTTGGTTGAGAGAAATGGCTTAAGAGTTAGAGATGCGTGCATAGGCCTACCTGCGAGATGAATCCGACCAACACTCTGGAGAAGAAAATGCATTTCAGGCCTTTTTTGCCATAGTCCAATAAGAAAAACATGGTAAAGGGCAAAAAAAAGGGCTAAGAAGCTGCACAAATGGGTTACAGAAAAAACTGCCTTATGCGCAAAGGACAGGGACAAAATTACTCGATTTACCGTTTTTGGGGCACTAAATTAGACTTAGTTATATGCCTGGGGTCAGAAAATAGCAATTATAAGGATGTTTACATTACATACATCTATTAGAGACCTGGTTCCAATAAAGACTGGCTTTATTAGAATAGATACGGTACCTTAATAGAGTCAAAAAGTCAACTCCTACTTTTTCAAGCATCTCAATATGTGTTCTCTGCTCCTCCAGTGTCGTATTCTGTGCCTCTATTTCGATCTTTTGTCTCTCCTGGACCGCCAATAGCTCTTTGTTTTTAGGCAGGATGTCGTTGATCAAATTAATCTGAAGTTCTGTATCCTCCAGTTGACGTTGCTCCTCGACAAAAATATTAAGTTTGGCATTCTCTTGCTGCAGCATTTCGTTTTCTTGAGACAACCGTTGGATGGCCTCCTCCATTTTTTTAAGAGCGACTTTCTCCAATTGTTCTTGTTTTTCGCGTTCGATTAACACTTGTTCAAACTCTTGCTCTATTCTGCTGTAGGCATGCTCCAACTAAAAGTTTCTTAAGTATAAGCTAACCGGAATATAGAAAAGGCCTACCTGTTTTAACTTGTCTGACTTTTTCTGCAATATTGAGTTTTGTTGCTTCAAAAATCCAATTTCATTTCTAAGCAAAGCCAATTCATTCGGATTAAGCACTATTTTCGAGCCAGGTGGACCATTTAATAAGTTGTTTTCATCTCGCGGGTCAGATGAGTGCTGTGTATGAAACTGCGTGTGAGAGTGGCCATTCACTCTTAAACAAGTGCATATGTTTTCATATAATAGAGAGAGCTTACGGATCTACAAGTTGATCAGCCACTGAGAACAAGCAAGGCTGCGAATGACTCATCAAAGAAGCGGAATTGCCGTTATTGTTATTGCTTACAGGTGGATGGTAGACTCTGAAAATATGACAGAATTGGGTCGAAAATAAAAAAATTGTAACTATTAGTAAAGCCAACTTTTAATACAAAACTAGCACGCTATGGTCTTATTTCCTAGACGCTATCACGGTAAATAATAATTTGCTGTCAAATTCTTTTCTATTCTTGAGTACATCTTATAACAAGAAGAGTAGAAAATTTTTGAAAGCCCATACCTTTTTTCTAAACCCTAAATTCGACGAATGATTTTTTGCATTCAATAGCATGCTCAGCTATATTAATTTTTACGGTATAGTCTTTTTTCGATATAACAAGACCACGGTTTTTACCTGGTTTTCCTATTACAAAATTTCATCAGTGTCAAAGATACGAACGACATATTTGGTGTAAATTCATTATTAGAGCTGTGTGTGAGCTTTTAAGTACTATATCTATTCTATCAAACGAGCAGCCTTCATTTGGTAGTCTTTCATAGACGTGTATACGCTGAGAGGGGTTAAAAATAGACGGGCATACCCGTCTCATAGAATATGTACAATACAGTCAAGTCTTGTTAATCCGTCGCCCCAAAAAGTTGAACCCAAAGCTGAGTCCGACCATCTATTATATCTAGTTTTGACGTCTTTTGCTAGTTTTGATGTTATATATCTGCCTAAGCCAAAAAATTGTAAGGATTCTGAATTTCCCAGTCGTTTTTCAAAATACTAAGATTACTGCCGTCAAAAAAGCCAAGCCCCGTTTTAACGGACTATTAAAAAAATCCATAAGTCCACTTAAAATCCACAAACCTTTAAATCGTGGTTTTTCTTTCTTTGAAGGTGCTTGTTGAGTTGTCTAAAAATGACTGGCAAATTTAGAATCCTTACAACTTTTGCCCTAGAGACATCAATATCAAAATTGTCAAAGATTGAGGTAAAAAATGGTTGGACCAATAGTGGGTCCAACTTTTTGGAGTGACGGATTAACGAAACTTCATTGTATAACTTATAGCAGATCAGAGCCGACAAATCTTTACTAGAAACATACACAAACCTTTGCGAATAGTTGTTGTTGCCATTCCCATTAATTATCTTATTGTGTTGAGGAAGAAGCGGTGAAGGTTGTGGTTTTTGATGCTTCATTACATGATTCCTGTAGTTTTCAATCATCATATTCTGGAGCTGTTCGCTGTTGCGTGCTTCTAAGCTATGCTCTAAAAAACAAAAATATTAGTCAGGAAAAGAGAAAGATCACATAGACCATCAGAATTGTTATCGTTAATGGTCGAATCAGAAACCTCCTGAAGTCCCTCTTGAAGCAGATGCTGTAAAATTTTGCCTTCAGCTAGCCCATCATTGTCCATTTTCCACTTCCCATTAGACTCCATCGCTAATAAAGACGACTTCAACTCAATTGAATTGTTTCATTCACAAGAAAATTTCATCTAAAATGATAATGATGAATAATAACGGGCGCAGATGGAGAATATAGGGCAGCAAGAACAGCAAAGAGAAGACTGCCTTTGTGCAAATGCACAACAGCGATCAGACTAGTGACCAGGAATAACAATTTAAATGCAATGTTGTCTTCAACGGAATTGACTTTTATTTTACATCCTGCTGTTTCTTCTTTTGCAAAGAGCTGCGAAACAATCTAATCAATTTTGCTGAAAATTTTACTAAATTTGTGATACTACTGTATTATATCCCCCAAACATTTATACCTCTTGCCCAAAAACACCATTTTTAAAGGGATTAAGAGTTGTATAGGGAGGGGAAGGAACGAGTAAGGGGCCACTTTTTAAGGAGGCCCCACTCAGGTAAAGAGAAGATTTTGAACATAGTTTTACCAATTGGACTCATAACAAGCTTTAAAGGTGAAATTGTTAAGTTGTTTAAGAACAACTGTCAAATTCAGAATCCGTACGATTTTTTGCCTTAGAGACACCAATATCAAAACTGGCAAAACATGTCAAAAATGGGGCGAAAAAATAGTCGGACCCAACTGTGGATCCAACCTTGTAGCATACGAATCCGGTCTCTAATTATAATAAATAAAGTAATAATCCAGTAAAGTCAAATTTGCTTCGACCAATCATTCTTTGCATTTTCAGCTATTTATAGAGAACAGTAGAGGATAAGAAGCTATGGCGAACAAGTTTTTTGTCTTGCTTTTCACGGCTCTAACGATTATATCTATAATGGAGGTGTTGACATCGGATAAACACGATGAGAACAGTGCTCACGATGAAGCATTCAATGAATTTGATGAAGATCCTGACTACAAATATTCTGTCGCTGCTAATATGGGGAAAAAAATATCGGAAGACGATGTGGATGATACAGATGACTCAGATCTCGAGATTAGGCTGCCTACTGGAGCAGGAGAAACAGGTTCCAAAGCTTTCAAGGCACCGGCCAATATGCCGACAGTGAGATTCGCGTTTTGGTTGGTTTCAATCAGTTTCCTATCTCTTCTAAAATTAAATAAAATAAGTTTTAGTGTTTCATGTGGTTATCGCCAGGCTTTTGATCAATTTTCACAGGTTTCGCAAACTCGGCTTTAAGCTATACAGACTTCTCTTCTCTTTTTGCAGATAATTCAAGAAAAATATCCGGGTGTTGTCATCGAAGGCGCCAATTTTCCTCCTTCCCAATTGAAGTCTCTAGTTTCTCAAGTAAGTTTTTAGGGGGTCGGAAGTCACAGAGTAGCAGACCTGCAAGAGCTTATTTTCAAAGTTTTTAGTTGGTATTTTGCTATTGTTTCCTCACTTATTTATCCTATTAGGGTTTTTTATTACCTCAGATTATAGATCTCTAGATTATCTAGCAAAGATTATTTACGCTGCAGAGTATGTTTCCTATAAAAAAAACGGATGATTACACGCAACTTAGGCTCAGGTTCTGTACTTCAATGCACCCCCACTCAACCCAGGGTAGGCCAGCGCATGGAAGCATACTTTTTTCTAAGTCCAATTAATTGTGCACTAAGCATCGTTAAAAGACTACATTGAAAGTGAAAAAAAGCTGTCACAGGCCTGAACGCGTGAGTTTCGGCCACGTATTCTCTAAGTTGACCCTGTAAATGACGATAAAGCTCCACTCAGACTTTGGCAAAACAGGAAACACTTTGTGTTTTATTTATTCTAAACCACAACACATTTTTCCGAACAATGTTAACAATGAGCTCTATTCCTCCTTCTGCTCCGTCTCGCGACTCTTATTTTGTTAGTCTGTTTCGAGAAAAAAATTGTTTCGGCAGATATGTTTCCCCGAAGTCTGAGTGGAGCTTAATTGTCTTTGTTCATTATTATATCTTTTGTGAAGTTTCAAGGCTACAAATTTTAGTTCATTGGTGTGGCCAAAATTGCACTTATTGCGATGATAATTGCTGGACGAGATCCATTTGCTTCAATGGGCATCGCTACTCCTGGTATTTTCAATTGGATGCTTGGCAATAAACTCTCTTCCTGTCTTATGTTATTCATGCTCAGCAATTCTATTGAGGGAATGATGATGTCCACTGGTGCATTTGAAATCTACCTAGGCGAAGAGCAGATATGGTGAAAAATATTTATTGCAAACTAGACTTTAACCTTTCATATAGGTCTAAACTGGAGAGTGGACGCGTGCCTAGTCCCGTGGAACTAATTCAGGCGATCGATTCAAGTCTTGCTCTCAAAGGCAACAAGATTTCGGGCTCTTTTGGTTTCGAGAATGAGTAGAATTTACAATGTAGCCAGATCGCCGAAGCGAAATATTGATCGCCAAGCGAAAATTGAGATAGCCTTACGGAGCTGTAAATTTTACTATATCTTTGTCTGCAATGCGGGTGCTCTGCTTCGAATTCAATGAAATAAATCAGCTTCTACAGTTTTTCTGTGTCTTTGTCGTCCAATAATTCCTCGTTTTTGTGTATCGTAGTTACAAAATCTTCATAAATTAATAACCTTTGTAAATATGTTGAACTGCTTCTTATGACCTAAGTTATTGAGTTGAAACTTGAGTTTATTTGCTGCCCCTTTTTATTCTGCTTCTGTGCATTAGAATAAAATTGTACAACAGTCTGGTTCTTATGCAAACAAACAATTTTTGGAATAAATTGTAAGGCAAAGTACTCTTGCAATGTTTTGCTATACTCGGCTATAAATTATAAACCCCTCAATCGATTTTTTCCAAAAGTGCTTAAGACCTATTTTTAAGCATAGTTTATGCCAAAAAACGAACAAAAAGATTACTTTAAAGGGGTTGAGGGCTGTATTGGGAGGGGAAGGGAAAATAATAGGGCCACTTTGTAAAAACACAACCATATTTTTTTTTTTGGAAAGAAGGGCGGCATAAGGGACTAGAAGGGACAAGTAAGGAGCCATTCTATAGGAAGAGAGAAGATCTTGAACATAGATCCCTTACAGGGATCTACCGCATAAAGAAGCTCTGGTATGAATGCTATTTTCATGCATCCAAAGCTATTTTCGAGTAATTTATGTCTGAGGTAAGTTTGTCTGCGCATCTCAACTCCAAGCCCTCGAGCCCACGTCGCCTCGATAAGGGGGCAGCGGTGGCTTGAGAGTTAGAGATGCGCGCACAGACTTACCTGCGAGATGAATCCGAGCAATATTCTTCATCAGATAATACATCTGGAGGCACTTTTTGCCCTGATTCAGTAAGGTAGACGGGTGAATGGCCCTTCAAATTAGTAGCCTCCTATTACACCCTTCCCCTCCCAATTAAGCTTCTATTCTCTTCTAAGTTACTATTTTGGCCTCTTTTTGGCGAAATTGTTACTTGGGGGGGGGGTGGTAGTAAATTTTAACCAAATAGCGTCATTTTTTTATAAGAAACTTGGCCTTTCATTGCGATGGGTAGTGATTTTACAGCTTGGTCTCTCTTTTCTTTGTTTTCTTTTCTCAAATCAACAAATAGCCCTTCATTTACGTGTGGTGTTTTTAAGTTCAAGTAGTTTTATTAAATTTTTATTTAGCAGTCTTTGACAAAAAAAAAGTTAAGTCTCAAAAGGAGTTTTTTTTTGAATGAGATAACTACGGTAACAGTGGATCACTTTGCCATAGAGTTTATTATTCAGAGTGTGTGCTGCTGTCTCCTCGTCTTCTTGCTCGACTGCGGGCTGGGCGTTATTTTCATCATACAAAAGCAGTAATGCTAAAAGTTAGTTTGTTTTATTACGCTTCGTCTCGTGCTGATCATGAAACACTGCTTCGGCACTGATCTATTTTCATTCCTGTTTAATAATTACAGTTGATGATTTTTATTTTTTAGATGCCTCTGTTTGGAAAGTCTCATAAATCGCCGCCAGGTTTTTCTTGACAACTTTAATAGGTGCACTTTTTGACATCCAATTATTGCAGATATCATTCGAAACCTCAGAGAAGCGCTAACGATTATTGAAAAGGGTGAAAGAAAGTCAGAGAAAGCAGTTGAAGAAGTGAATCGCTGGCTTCAGGCAGTGAAGCTAATTATTTACGGGCAGGACAATCAAGATCCACACACAGAACAGGTCCAAAAACCTGGTTTTGAAAAACTTTCTTTTCGTTTGTTTTTAGGTTGCTCAGCTGGCTCAAGAGACGTACAATGCAAATATTCTCCCTTCACTTATCAAAAACTTATCTAAATTGGATTTCGAGTCAAAAAAGGATGTGGCACTGATATTTAACAATCTGCTTCGCCGACAAATTGGAACCCGTTCTCCAACGGTGGGTATGTAGAATTTTTGTTCATTATTTAACATGACTAACTTTTTTTTTTAGAATACTTATGTGCTAGGCCAGAAATACTCATGATTCTTATCAAAGGGTAAGTATTTTTCTGCCGTTTAATTATTAAGTTTTATGTATGTAACTTCTAAAAATACCTCCTTTTAGGTACGAATCTCCAGATATAGCGATTACGTGTGGGACAATGTTAAAGGAATGCGTGAGGCATGAGCACTTAGGTAAAATTATTCTATTTATTTTTTTCTTTCTAAGGAATAGAGTGGATACAAGTAAGGACTGGGACCGCTTTTCAAAATGGAAAAAGATCGGCGCTAAAATCTTCAGAAAAAAAGAGAAAGCAGATTCTTCCGAAAAAGACATTTCCAAGTTAAATTTTTGGATTAGGTACTTTACATGGATTGGAAATGTAGCGAGGTAGATTTTTAAATGTAAACATTCGTAAAGCACATCCTAAGACTTCGGCACAATTTTAACAGCCTGGATTGTGGGTAAATTCAGAAAGTTTCCAATTAAAATTTTTTCCCCACACTATTTCGTTAGTTTGCTATTATCCCATTTTCTAGTGTTAAATTTACTAATCTTTGTAGCCCCCACATTTTTAACAGAAATTGCTACAGTTTAACTTCTCCATAAAGATCACCCATTTTGGAAAAGGGTGATCGTTATAGAGAGGCTTTTTTAAAAGGTGAAATTGCTGACTTGTGTAAAAATGACCGACAAATCTAGTCCTTGCAATTTTTTGCTGTGGAGAGATCAACATCAAAATGGGCAAAAGAAGTCAAAAATTTAGGTGAAAAAAATGGTCGGACCCAGCTGTGGATCGAACTTTTTGGAGTGGTCGTTATAGAGAGGTTCTACTGTACCGTATAACCTCTATTAATCTTCCTCCCTCTCTCCTCACGACGGTCAGTGGTCAACAATTTTTACGTTTCAACCACACGACAATTGAGTACTGACACCATGCTCAAAAATGTAGCCTTGAATCTCAGCTAAAGGGCTGCATTAGCTGAGATTCAGAGCTACATTTTAAATTAGACTTAATTAAATTTAATCTGGATGCATGAAAGTAGCATGCATGCCAGAGCTTCTTTATGCGGTAGAAACCAGTTGACAAAGGTTTTTTGATTTTCAGCAAAGATTATCTTGCACTCCGAGCAATTCTACGATTTTTACCGCTATGTAGAAGTCAGTACATTCGATATTGCATCAGACGCCTTCGCTACATTCAAGGCAAAATTTTAAATTAGTTGATGGAGGATGTGATTGTGTGAAACTTTTGTGGTATGTAATTTTATTGTCTTTTTGCTTCAGGACCTTCTAACTAAGCACAAAAGTCTCTGTGCAGAATTCTTGGAGAACAACTATGATCGTTTCTTCACCGCATATCAGAAGCTGCTTTCCTCGGAAAATTATGTGAGTTTTTGGCTCATATTTATGTTATAACAATTTATGAATTTACTTAAGGTGGTGCGCCGACAATCTCTCAAGCTGCTTGGTGAGCTTCTTCTGGATAGGCACAATTTCAATGTGATGACCAAGTACATAAGGTAGGCATTATTATTATTTTTGACAACTGAAGAACTTATTGATATTGTTTAGCAATCCAGATAATCTCAAATCTATGATGAATATGCTGAGGGACAAAAGCAAAAACATCCAGTTTGAAGCTTTCCATGTATTCAAGGTGGTAATTTTAGTACTACCTGAATTATGGTTAACAAGTAAAACACGTAAATAATTTTGTATATTTTAATCATAGGTCTTCGTCGCGAACCCTAATAAGCCAAAGCCAATCTCAGAAATATTGTTGCGTAATCGTGACAAACTGGTTGAATTCTTGACAAATTTCCACACCGAAAGAACTGACGACGAGCAATTCAATGATGAAAAAGCGTATCTCATCAAGCAAATACAAGAAATGAAAGAGGATAAGAAGTGAACAATTTGCCTTACTCTTTTTTGTAAACAGCATATGTTTCGGTAGTAGGATTGTGTCTTTCATAAAATTGTTTTATAAATGTGTGATGTCAGAAATAAAGATGAAGAACATTTTTATGTACTATAGTCCCATTCCTTTGCTTGTATTTTACATTCTATTGCAGTGTAGGTGTCCACAGGGCTTATTTATTTGTTAAAATTCAGCACTTCACGGCCTTACGTCAGACCTGCTTGTGTTCCTCAAATAAAATGCACTATATTTTTTGGTCTACAGACCAGAATGCAGCAAAAAATTTTATTGTACTAGATACATATAAATTATATTTCTTATGCTACTCGTGTAAATTAGCCAAACTTTTTGACACTTGAAATGGGTTGAGAATTTGTAGTTGGAGTAAGATTGAGATGGCTAACTTGCTGGTTTCTTCCTGTCCCACCATTTATTGGGCCACTGTACAAGGGAGGAGTGGTAGCAGTGAAAGCGCAAGAGCTAGCACAATTGCTGCCTCTATCATTTGATTTTTGCCTTTGATTTCTATGGTACATATAGTATAGGAATGCAGTCGTCATTAACAAGGCACAAAACACAGTTATCACCGTAAGAACAACCATGCAAATTTTCATCGTTAAGAACATGTCG
This sequence comes from Subanguina moxae, assembly GCA_000981365.1. Lineage (NCBI taxonomy): Eukaryota > Metazoa > Nematoda > Chromadorea > Rhabditida > Anguinidae > Subanguina > Subanguina moxae. The sequence goes on from BBSZ01010138.1 coordinate 33,159, forward strand.
CCAGCTCTCTACAATGAGATTTTTAAATCAGTTATTTGGTAGGGTGCGTTGATAGCATATCCACTTCCAATGATCTATGAAATTTCACAAAATAAAATTCTACCCTCGCGGCAAACTGTATATCCTCCATTCCACAAGTTTTAAAGCACACATTTGTTCCACCAAACAATCCACCAAACGGCATAGAAGACTCGGAGTCGGTGGAGCCAGATGATGAAGACATTCCTTCCGCTGAATTAAATAGTTTTAAAAGGTCAGGACATTGTGAGCGACTTTTGCTGGTTGCGGCTGAATCGCGGATCGTCAACGTCGAGTCAGACAAAATTTTAGATTCCTCATTTTTTGGTCGCTTCGCGGTCGTTTCTTGAAAAACTACATGCATATTATGGTACTGCTGTGTTATACTCCCCTCTTTTCGCCAAAATGTGTGTCGAAAACGAGGAGAATTGTTTCGGAAACGCGAAATGTGTATCGCTTATGATTTTCTCCTTGCAAAGTCAACTTTTTGTGCAAAATTTCAAACCTGCCCCTCCAAGCAGTGAAGAAAATCCCGCAGTGGATGGATTAGCAGGCGGTTGTTGGTGTGATTTAGGCGGCGAACTTCCAAGTATATTCCGTATTCCAGAAACGGTGCGAGAAACGTCGGAAAAAAGACCTGACAAGTCCACCTGTTTCTGTTGTGGTAGCAGTGAAGAGGAAGGGGACGGGTCAACACCGCTTTGTACAACCCCAAAATTTGCTCCATTATTGGTGGTCAGTGGATTTTGGGCTGAACTCATCCCCTCTTTTAGCACCAAATATCAATGAGCGATCCTGCTTTTCGGTCAACCAAATCACTTTCCCTTTTTCAAGTAGGAAAATGAGTGGGAAGTGTGTTCTGCTCAAAAATTGTTGAACAAAAGTTCTTTTTTGTTAGTATTCCTAAAATAGAAAAAGGAGATTAAGGACTGTTTAAACCACACATAATAGTTGTGAAATGATTAAGTGCATTAAAAAATGAATTAAAAGGAAACTGATCGAAATGGGCGACAAATAATGGTATGAAAATCGAGTATTCCTCCTCTTAAGATGCAATAGTTGTGTCCAGATGTTCTCTAAACACACAAAATATAGACATTTGAACTGGGGATAGGGAATTTCCCAAAACTATTTTTGCACAAAAACAATTGGAGAGGAAGGAAAGCCGATTGCTTTCGCATTGGATCAAGGACACCTCTTGAATGGATGCTTCAAACAGCCAGAATGGAGTAGGCGAGCAAATGACAAATATTTATTATAAGTGGAGCAGCTCAAACAACTGTAGAAATAATGGTTTTGACGGGTCGGGAAATGGGGGTGCTAAAGGGGACAGGCTACCCCTGGAGAAAATATTTTTTCAAAAAAAAAAGGCGCGAACCAGCTAATTCTCGTTTGAATAGATTTTTTTCGCGCTTTCCGTTTTCGTGTGCGCATGCGGCACGAAAAATTGATCCCCATTTTTTATTGGCTGAATTGACTTGTCTGGTTTTTTTTTCAGGTGTCCTAGTCAAACGTCGTGGATGATGGCCATTAGATAAGTTTCTTTATTTTTCATTCGCCGCTCATTTTTTTTGTGTCTTTTTCAGCGAAAAAGCGATTGAAATA
>BBSZ01010140.1:0-12875 GCA_000981365.1 Subanguina moxae
ACAGGTTAGTCTTGCACCTTAAGCATTCTATTAAATTTTAAGAATTCTATGAACTAAAAATAACCATTTTGACATTCTCCTGATTATTTTTAATTTACCTTGTCATTTATCATTCGGGTATGAGAATATCGGTGCTGTCTGAAAAATTTTTGCTGATAATGGTAAATGCTTTTACGTCAATTATAATAAGTAGGAGACTAAAGACAGTGTAGATCTAGGCTATCCTTAAATATATTTTTTGAGCTATGGGTTATAATTGCGCTCGCATACGTGCTCAAGTCGCCAGATTCTACGACTTATAATTGATTACTACTATTTTTGTTGCCAGCTTAATACTGAATCCAAAGTTCAACGCTTTATTTTTCTAAAAATCACTTGCTACAACTCACTAAATTCATTACAATAAACAATTAACTGTGCATTCAAAAGATTAAAGGCTGTTTGATTTCTATGTTTTGCAGTCGCCAGACCCGCTTGTGAGAAAATCCGTTCAATCGGAGCACTGGTAGCAGGGACCGCTAAAATTCCAACGCCAATATTGCAACAGGTTTAGATTCCTTCATGAAAAAGAATTACAAAACTAAAACTATTTTTAAGATTAACTCACAGTATCTAATAAGTTTGTCCAGTAATTTAGAGCATCAAACTTGCCTTTACCGAAAGGATTCATTCTCACTACTTTGTTAAGTACTTCTTCCAACCAGGAATTTAATACATGTAAAAGTTTACGCATGAATGGATGAAGCATGACATTAATAGGAAGAGAAGGAATGGAGAGAACATTTGCAACGGTAACCTGGATCGAACGATATCTAGAAGATTCCTTATAAAAAGAGAAAAGAAAATCTTAGCATACCTCTTGCTTTGAATACCTTCACTAAAACAATCACTTGCAAGAATTTTCTTAGCTGGTTGTGGTTGGTCACTATGGAATTTGCTCCAATGGCGATCCAGGACAGTCTTGCTCGGTGTAAGTTTCTAAACAACGAAATTTATATACCGAACATGGGTACTATGAAACCTTTTGGCATTGATTGCATTTCATCAACTTCCTTCCTTCGCTGTATTCATCTTCAGTAAAGTTTAGCCATATTAAGTTTCGTTTTCGCCTTGATATGCCACCACCAGAAGAATCATTGCTTGTCAAAGTCATGGCTAAAATATTTGCGAAAATAATACAAGAAAACAATAAGGCTACAATCAGTCGGTACAAATTGAAAACATGACCCGAATGACACATAATATAACCGATACTTAAAATGACACTGACATCTAAAATGACACTGACGTCAGCATGACACTGACATGACATTTAAAATGACATTGACACTGACACCAAATGTCATGTCAGTGTCAAGCTGACGTCAGTGTCAGTGTCAGATGTCATGTCAATTATGAAAACACTGGAATTTACTAATCTTTGCACAGCCAGGTTGTTTTACATTTCTTTTTGAAAAGCTTTCTTAGAATTTGGTTGATTTGATTTTATGAAAAATTGGTAAAGTGAATATTTATAGACGTTTTAAAACATCGTGAGTTAGAGATGATCTTTATTATTTTTAACTCTTTAATATAGATCTTAAATTTTTAAAATAGGCAACACAAAAATTAGAAATAATAAAATTGACTAAAATTATTCAAGAAAATAAATTTCTTGGTTTTAAGAGAAAAACAAGGCTTTGTTATATTTTAGCGACACCTCTTTGCTGGAGAAAGTATTGCCTTGACCCTGTTTTTATTTTACTCGCAAATTTTCATCTTTATTTTAAAGGAAGATAGAAAGAAGAGCACCTTTTTTCTTTTTGTTGCTTATTTTGTGCACATCTTCATATACCACAATAAATGAACAGTCTAGATGGTTGAAGAGGATAATCCACAAATTTCAAGATTACATAGAACAATAATCATTAATTAATTGGCATGTTTGACGCAGTCTTCTCTCTTTTTCTGGTAAAAAAAATCCACAAAAATACAATTGCTCTTGACTTCTACTAACTAAACGAAAAAAATAAATAAGGCGTTTAGCACTAGAACACTTAATGCTTTCAATTCAACAAGCAGTTTCTCCAATAAAAGTGAAATCTCCCACAAAGCAAAAAAAAACTCGTTGAAAGTGAGAAAGAAGGCAAGAATCTCACAGAATCCGGCTTTTCCATGGTCTGAGAATGGAACCTCCCATTCCATAAATATATTTGGTATTGGTTGTTTAGTCAGGAAATATTCCCATTCGGGGTTGGCAACCATCCCGCCTCATATTTGGAGAGAATCTTCATTTTTCTTATTCTTCAATAAAAACAATATATATGAAGCTCAAATTTTGTGTGCTTTGGCCATGCATTATGCAGCTTACCCTTGTGGGCTGGATGGTGGAAGGCAAGTATCCCAATGAAATAGTGGACACACCCATTGTTACCTGTGAACCTGACAAAATTATTATCAAGGTTTTTGTGCTGCTGGTCTGTTGTGAAATTTGTATCATGTATTTTAGATCCGGACCTCTTCTTCTAATCCATCACATGTAAAATGATTTGCTTTTGTAGCAAAGATTACGCTCCTTGGTTTTAGATTTACGCAGAAGATTTTCATGAAACACCCAAATGCATGGTCAAAGATCAGAATAAAATTGCTATTGTGAGTTTTATTTGAGGTTGCGAAACAAACAATTGCTCAAATCTTGCCAGAGATTGTTCGCCTTTGAAAAAAGTCTGCAAAAGTTTTTAAGGCTTAATAAATATTATATGGAATGGGGACGGACATAATGCAGCTGGTACAAAATACAGCCTAGGACGAAACACAGGAGAACACAATATTTCATTATTTTATTGTCTGAAAAGGAGACAAAATTCCTTTTAGGTGGTTAATCAGTTTAGGTGGTTACCGTCCACCTGTTTTATTACTTCCAGATGGTTTGGGTGTCCTTCAGCTGTTTTACCTTTAAAAAGTATCTTATTCCAAATAAGTTTTTTTCTCCACCTATTGTACCCAAGAGATTAATGTAATGTATTTAGCCGCCAAGCAGCCAAATACCCGCTTAGATTTTCTTACACCAAAAATATTAGTATCTGACACCAGTAAAAGCCACACACACTTATTTTTGGGCATACAACTAAGCCTTAGGGTAGGCCAGCGTAGGTTAGCCGTGAAGCAGCGTACACCTTGCCTCATTTAGTTTTAGTGGTTCAAGGGGTATCTTACACCTATTCCTCACTAGAACTTGACAAAAAGACTTTTTAAATGCATATCTTATTAGGAGTATTGCTCGGATCCATCTCTCAGGAGTGAGTACACGAATCTCTAACTCTCAAGCCCTCTACGCCCCCGGAGAGGCAAAAGTTTGTCGAAAACGTTTTTTTTTCCAAAAACCGCCTTTCCCCACCTTCAAACATGTTTTCTATACGTTTCGGCCCTAAAACACACGAAACAGTGGTTAAGCCTTATTTTTGGGAGGACTTGATAAGTGTACTTTAGCTGCCATCTCGCACTCAAAACATTTTGATTTTTTATCGTCTGAGAAGTGTCGCACGCATTCAGGTTTGAGCGATTCACATTGTTTGCAACGATCCTTCTAATAGGTTTTATAGAATGCCCATATTTTTTTTATACATTCTATACTTCTCTATTTTTTCTAGGCTCATGGAGATTGCGGTAATTTTCACTTTTACTTATTTCGATAACAATTTCCTTTTACTTCAGGAATGACTACTGAACATATGGTTTATTATTGAAAATAAGTTCTAAAGCATTGTTTAAATTTTTAGGACAACCCAGCTGGTTCAATGTACCGAATTTGTAAGCACTTTTTAAACTTGATTAACTTAATCTTGTTTACTTATAGGCATTGCTGTACAAATTCATCCTTTCTTCGTCACTGATTCCGATCGTTCCTACTGTGCTCAGTGTGTTTACATGGAAGCCAACGTGGTGGATGATTTGGAACAAAAATTGGCTATCAGGTAAAAAACAAAATTTAACATGAGATAATTTTTTCCAATTTGTCTAAAATATTTTCAGTGAGATGACTCCCAATGAATTAGGTAGAAATTTTAGCATCTAACGTATAAATTTTATTTATTCGACTTGTCGGACTAATTTTCAACCCTTTAAAAACGGGAAAAATCTTAACTTGTTTTCTAAATTATTGAGTGTTCAATCCAAATATGTTAGCTAAACATACCAAACATATCTTCCTCTTGATCTTCCTGGCATTAGTTGGACTTGTTGCTGTAGACGGACGCCCACTCCTTGCTCCTTCTTCGTAGCTACCAGCTTCACAGAAACGCTTGATGGCTTTCGAAACGACGAATTTGTTGATATCCATATCACGAGAGATTTCCGATTGCTTCTTCGCCCTTTGCCAAAGGCGCACGGTACCAGCTCTCAATTCAGCCATTCTAGAACTAAAGGATAGAGTAATTGAAAAAGCAAGCTATATACCAAACGAAAGTAGAAAGGCTGGGCTACCCAACGGTATATTATAGGATATTAAGTGTTGAAAGAATGTATCCTAAATTGGACGTTAAAAAAAGTTTTCGAACTTTTGGGACACACGGTACTTTTTATTTCTTATTCAGAGCCTCAATTTGATGAGGCATCTAACCCCCACTGCACTTACAGTATTCGAAAAGGTGCTGTGGATGGCCCAGAAGTGCATGCAGCCGTTGTAGGAGAGACAGGTGTTACTACTTTGCACTGAAATTGCTTTGCACGAAAAATATTTGTAATTTTAGTGTTTCATGTTTGGCAGTGTAACAGTGGTATGCATTTGCTACTGCGAGAAATATTGCAGAAAATCCATTTATTTAAGCAAATGTTGGAATTCTTGTTCAAAACTGCCATGTAGAGGTATTTTTCTCATGTTTATAGAGACACAAACAGGATCGAGACCAGTCTTGGGTTTCGTTTATATCAATTTATTTTTATGTCTTCTTTTCAAAGGGCTCTTTTCGGAAGGCTTCTTTCTTTCTCTTAATTTTGGTAAACAGAAAATTGGGAAACACTTATTTTAGGATCTACAAGGCGACAAAATTCTCATAGTTGATCAACAAGGGTGAGTGCATTGCCTACCATATTTTTTTCCGATCCGTCAATGTTAATACACTAAAAATGAGTTCTGCGAGGCTAAAAGTTAGATACTGGGGTTGCCACACCCAATTTAAGTATATGTGATGCAAAAACAGATCTGAGGCAAGAAAAAGTATTTGTTTTAAAATTTTCATTCTGCTTCTGACTATTGGAAACACACGTTGCAATGTAGAGTGATTCAAAAAATGTGCACTTTTAAACGTCCATAGCACTGATTGCAACATTGCAAAAAGTCAAATCCGCATCTCTAACTCTTAGGCTCGTTGCCGACAAGGGCGTTAAATCGAGCTCGGAGTGTATACTCTTTTTAAATTTTGTCCGATAAAACTTATCTTGGAAATTTAGTTGTGGGGTTGATCAATATTTGTTCAAGACCCCTGTGAGTATTTTAACTGGCAATTTAACTATTAATTTTCTTTTTATTTATGCTTATTCATTCCAGGAATACACAGATGACCTTCACACTGCCTTCCTTGTAATAGCCAATTTAACCTCATTCCTAATCTCTATCACCTGACTTTAGGAATCAAATGTGTTCAAATTTGTTGACAAGTCAATGACCCGATTCAGATGCCAACTCAGGTTTGTTATTCTATTTTAATTTCTTAATGCAAGGTGTGTCAAAAGTTGATAATACCTTGAAAACATCGAAACTGTTTTCTAAGTTAGTTGGTTTATGTTTTCTGTAAAAAAGCTATTTTTAAAAATATGGCGGGTTTGTATGGGGAGGGGAAAGGAAAAAAACAGGAACCACTTTTTATCAAACGCCTATTTATAAATATTTAAAATCTTGTAAAAATAGTATTGATTATTGGGGGTTACCGCATAAAAAACTGGTATGCATGTATCTTTTATACATCCGAAGTGCTTTTTTGAGTGGTTTGTGTCTCATATATGTGTGTGCGCATCTCAACTCTAAGATCTTAAGATGAAAGACGCCCGACTCGCCCCGCCTCCAACTCACCTGGCCTAACACCTCCAGATTAGCCGTAAACAATTAAACTTGGGTGAAACAGGTTATACGCTAGGTCTCGTCTAACCTACGCTGGCTTACCCTAAGCCTAAGGCTTGGGGTAAACCAGCGTTAGTTGTATGCCCAAGTGTAGTTCCTGTAGCATTCGCCGGAAAACATCACATTGTCGAAAAACAATTATTTCTGCCACGTGTTTAAGGCCGGTTTTGGATATCATTCATGCACAGCTGAGTTTTAAAAGTTTTAACACATCCTCTATATATATTTTTAGGCTTTGTGTCAAGAACCGAGGTCATGGTTGCGATGCTATAACGGTCTCTTTCAACCGATCTCTTCTTTTTATCTTTTACCTAGTTAATTTCAGCCGCCGAACACTTGCTCCATGGTTGACGACGACAGCAATGTAGTAGGCAGCAGCTCCACCGCCTCTAGTGTCCTAGCCGCTGATGATGTTGACCAGCCTAAGCGCTCCCCAGTCAGTCGTCTAACAAATCCTTCAGCTTCTAGTGGTCCTCCAGCAGCCAGCAATGTAGGTACTCCTTCAACTGTAGGCAGGCATGGTGTTAGTGTGGAACCGGTTGGTGGTACTCGCCTTCCCTCTATTATTGTCAACAGTGGTAGTAATACGCCTGCTCAAGAGCAAATGCCTAATACAAACACCAAAACCATTGGGCCACCCTCCATTCGACCATTCGGATTAAGCACTGCTCACATAGTCTCCGGCAAAACCGATGGAAAAGACACTGCAGCTGCTGCGGCTATGATGTCGTCACGGAGGAATGTTGCAGTAATGGTACAACCTCCTGCTTCTTCCAACCAACCTGCCTCTCCTCCAGGTCCTCATCAGAGCGGGTACGGTTTTTTTTATTGGTTGTGCAAAGAGTTCTGCTGACCCAAAATTTTCTCTAAATACAATGATGAGCAAAAAAATGGAATATTATAATTCTAGGTTCGAACGCATATGGAAAGATTGACGCTACTAAGGCATCGAATCCACCAATATGACAAGAGCATTCAACATTCAGAATTTTCAAAACTTTGAAAAAATACCATCTTTTTGCTCGCCAGTGTATATAACTCTAACCACCCACCTTCCGTGTGTTAATAAAATAATTAAATTTCTTAGCTACTCTTTCCGCAACCGTCGCTCTATCATGATTTATGGGAATGGCAGCAGACTAGAGAGGGATGGACCAGCTCCACCAAACGCACCAATCAACTTCTACAGGCGTCTTCAGAAACGTCATTTCAACTCTTCCAGTGCAGCTTTTGCTGATGTGGGTATGAATGGAACTACCACCCCTACAACCATGCAACAGGTCAATCGAAAGAAGCAATTGCCGGATATGGATGTGGTTGGCTTGATTCGCGTGCTGGACAATCCTGAAGACCTAGAGTTCTATGGTAATTTTTGAAATTTTGATAGATTCTTTGCTAATGAATTTGAGATCACATATTTTACATAATTACTTTTTGTAGAAGAAAAAAAGAAATCAGGAGCGAACAACGATAAAGTGTATGTGACTGCAGAGACACGCAAATATAGCACTTCTAGCACCTTGAATAATGAGGCTAAAGATTCCGTTACACAGGGGCTGCCAACAGCTGCATCATCAGAGCCAACAGCGGCAGAATTGGGAGGAAAAGCGAGGTTTATAGTGGATGGCCAAGAGTTGGAGCTGGAAAAAGATGGTCAGAGATGCATCTCCCACACCCTTTATTGGATGCTTATATCTTCATTAGGCCTGCTGGCTGGCTTTCAACTAGTGGGAATAGGCTTATTCCTCGCTGATAGATTAATTCTCGACAAGACTATATCCAAACGTGTTAACAACTTGCTACATTATTAGAATACAAAAACAAGAAGATTTTTTATATTAAACTTACTATAACTTATTTTAAATTGACTTTAATTCTCAAAAATAAACCTCAGTTTAAAAAAAGAATCATTTATTGGTGATTTTTCAAAGTGTTTCCATTTAATCAAAAAGTGGACAAATGTCGGTACTTATTCTGTTGGAAACCCCCCCACCCTAAAGGTCAATTAAATGTGTGCCCATCTCAACCCTACGCCCCCTCCGGGGGCGTAGGGGGCTTGGGGTTGAAATGGGCACACACACATACCTGAAACATAAATCAATACACGCACAATAGAAACACGTACAATGGATAGAAGGAATCAAACAGAAGAAAAACCACATCTGATGCAGAAATAAGTATATCTGATGCAAAAAGAAGAATATATGATGCAAAGAAAAGGATTTGTCCCCCCAAAAAGTCAATTTAAAAATTGGCTCAAATTGAAATCCCCCGTCAAGTTACTCATTTACCCCCTCAAATTAATCATTTATCCCGTCAAATTGATTAAACTTATTTATGTCGGCTGTTTTACAACAAAATTTTCTATATTTTTTCAGTGTGTAGCCCTAGATCGGCTCTTTCTAATGCAGTATCAGCTGTCTCAGTGTTGCTGGAAGAAGTTAGTGAAAAAGATCTTTTACGAGATGATCTTCTACTACATTCAAATACCTTTTTCTCCTACTTTTTTCAGCAACTTTGAATCAACTGATGCTGCATTAGAAAGAGCAGATCTTCAGGCATTTTTGTTGGGTTATTGTTGGGCAAATAAAGTGAATGAAATTTGAACATACTTTTGTTTCACGGGACCTACTGGGGAGAATTTCCCCTCTGTGGAAAATTTTCAAAAAATGCCAAAAATGGTCGGCACAGCTCTAAAAACATGTTTTCTACACGTTTTAGGTGCTAAAACATTGAAAAAAATGGTTAAAACCGCGTTCGCACCATAGCCATATAAGGCGTTGCGACCTCTTTTAGGCAAGAGCCGAAGAGGCGAAATTATTCAAAACCACTTCTGTAACTAATAATTTTTTACTAAAAATGTATATTTCACACATTGTACACCTTTTATTTTGAAATAAAGAGGCATGCATTTGCAAAAAAAAATTGTGGCCCTGGTGGTCTCCAGGGCCACCATTTTTGATGCTAGGTAGCCTTGGGGCCACGTTCATTTACTACCCTTGACAGGGTCAGGCAGCCTGGGTCGGTTGGCATTAAAAATGGTGTCACCTTCATTTACTACGTTTTAGGGCCCAGTGGCCTCAAAGGCTAGACTGCCTGTCCTTGGCCCCATTCATATACTAGCAGCCTTTAGGTATTCTGAATTTGTATACAATAAGTTACAGTCGAGTCTTGATTTAGTGTAGGCGCTGGGGACCAGAAAAAATATACACTAAATCGAGATATACACTATCGAGACTCGACTATATTTTAGAAATTATTGCCCCAAACTTTTCGGTGCGAGAGTAGAATAAATTTCAAACTCTACTGGATCATAGCAAATTTTGCAAAACGCCTTTACACCTCAAAGCAACGCATGTGGAAGGGATGTTATTCCAAAGTCTTATTTTCTGAAAAACGAGCAACAACAACATGGATAACTTAATACCAACCACTAAAAAGACGCTTCCAGTTTTGGTTTTCATATACACTTCCCCCAAATCGAGAATGCTTGACTGATGAGGCGCAGGAATCCCGAAGAGAAGACGGATGAAATTCACTGAAACCTGAAGATGCAAGCAGAGAACTTGACAAATCGCTTTGATCCCAGGAAGGAGCAGACTTCGAGAATTCAGATGAGTTTTGCTGAGAGTACACAGACGGAAGGCCACCACACATTCTTAAACTAGCTTCGCTGGTATCTCTGACGAAAGAAAGGTGTCCTTTCATTCCAAACCCACTTTTCGAAACGTAACAATTCGGCAGCGTTTTTAGTTGATTTTCTCTCAACGGCTGGTAAAAGAACGGGCGACTACGAGTTGGCATGACCACTGGTTTACTTTCCTGCTTCCTTTTGCGATGACCACAACGAATTCTTGGCCTAGAACCAGAAAAAAGGCGGCACGGTCAAATTAAAAAGACTAGGAACTTGAAATAGTCGCATAAACCATACCTGGTTCTGTCAATCAAGTTGAAGCAATGCAGAACATCTGGCGCAGCCACAGCACAAACTCTGAACTCTCTTCCACTGAATTCCAATCGAACCGCATCCATATCACTGAGCATCAGCAAAACACTTGAATAACCCAGCGCCAGAGCATAATCTGTCAATTCTTCATCCCAGTCTTCTCTTAAGTTCAAGTATTATGCGCAACAAACTCAAAAAGTGCTGTCTGATATTAACTTGAATTCAGCAACTGCCTCGTCCAAAGTACATCCATGAATACTTCCGAAAGTGCCAACACTAGAAACGAGCTGAACGCGCAATTGTTTACGAACTTGTTCTTTGCTTAACGACTTTAACTTCTTCAAAACTGATTCACATTCTTGACGCATTATTTTAGAGAACAATAACCTGAAACTTCGAAAATGACAAACGTAAAAACTTTTTGAAAGGTGAAATTGTTGAGTCGTGTAAAAACGACTAGCAAATTCAGAACCCTTACGATTTTTTGCCTTAGAGACATCAACATCAAAATGGGCAAAAGATGTCAAGAATTGATGTAAAAAATGGTCAGACCTAGCTGTGGATCGAACTTTTTGGCATACAAATCCGGTCATCAATGATGACAATAACTAGCTAACACAGTCCTACCGTGAAAGCCAATTCTGTGAGAAAATTTTTTCTGGGAAAGTCAAGTTCAGCATACAGTCGCGGACAAAATCTCGTACGCACCGATTAATTTTTGGGGTTTGATGACGACTAAAACTCAAAAAAAGGTGCCTTCAACCAACTTTTTTAATTTTATCTGAGAGATATCCTCCACAGCTTCTAAAAAATACTATTAACTCCGTGTTTCGGTGATTTTCCTAAGATCATTTGGCCCAACGTTCAATGCTACCTAATATTCGATCCCGACAAAACCTCGTACGCATCTCTTTATCAATGGTAAACTTCCAAGCAAACAACACCGAAACATTCAAACAAAAAACAATGAAAGTTTCGAACAAAACAACATCAGGATTTCTAGATTTCTAATTTCGATAACTGCTAATCCTTCAAAATAATTTTACCTTGATAGGCATGCTTCATGCTAGAGTCTAACCAAATATCTGTAATAATGGAAGGACGCCAAGTTATTTAAAGACTGCCACATAAGGCCTTAGTAACAAGGCGGTAGGTTATATCCGCGGATTTGATATCCGGATTTTTTTTAAATTACTACGGGAGACGTTGCGTGATGAGCTCTATACTGCCGACCGGCAAAGATTTTAGCACTTTAAAATTAGTTGGGATCTGGAAGTTGAGAAGGATATTGAAAATAAAGTTATTGCATGTCAGTTTACTTCAATGTGTGGACTAATTATTTGATACAGAGTTTGCATAAAGCTACGGTCACAATACCGACTGAGACTGCAGCGTGTGGCGTTTGGGTGGTCACAATGTGCGCCGGACTCTGCAGCCACATGCTTAAGCCACATGCTGCAGTCGCATTCGCCACTTTGACCGTAGTCTAATAGGAAGATAAAGCGCATTTACAGGCATTTGCGGTATCGCAAGAGTACCTCACATATAAGTTTTGTGTTATTTTAGCCATTCCACTTCGTTTTATTCATTTAACAAATTTAATTTTTTTCTAAACTTTTTATTCTTGCTATTTTAAATGAAACCTCTTTTCATTTAGTAAGACACTGGTCCTGATCTCATATCATTTTTTTCTGGCCTTGTATGGAAAAACTGGTGCTCGCGCATTCAAACATTGTGTAATGCCACTGATGGGAATGAGCATGTTTTTCAAAAGTGCCGGAGGCTCCAGCTCACTTTTTTGTATTTTAAATTAAACTTCATCCGTCAAATACATTTTTTACTCCATAAAATTAATTAAATTTATTAAACACCATAGTTTCCTGCAAGCATCCATCCTGCAGCAAAATTGTTTCTGACAAATTTTTAAGGGTAAAGTAACAAAAATGTTTTCGTAAGATTTTTGCTTTTAATCATTTTTGTGCAATCTGTCAAAAAATTGTTTCTATTAACTATAAATTGGATGTAAATAACACTTATGTTCAACATTCATCGCCACATTAAGGTGCAAATAACCCCACATAAAAAGAAGGATGAGGGAGTTGTAATGTTAAATTGGCCTTGATGGTTTAAAGTCTAGCATCAATACCTTTAATTTATGCGCACAACATGTATAAATGCAAGAGAGCTCTATTGGTTATTGTTACAGCCAGGCAGGCAGCCAACACTCCACTAGTTCCCAAGGGCCCAGAACTAATACTCTTCCCTGATGAGCTCACCTTTGCTTTCTCCTATGTGAAGATGGTTTTGCAATCAATTTTAGCAGGAAGCAGTAGAAGAAAGAGAGGTGGTTTAGAAAGAAGAAACCTATACAAAACTGTTTCCCATACACGTTTTTCCTCTAACATATATAAATAAGGCCCTAAAGAATCAATTTGGTCGCATAGGGCACTTCGCGAGGACATTTTTCCCAAATTTTTGATACTTTTATAAACATTTTAGTATGGACATTTATTATTATTATTATGAGACACCCTGCTAACAAAAATGTCATCAGAAAGGCGAATATGAAAGTAGAATCTTATAAAATTGCCTGTTTGCTCAACTATGACCAAAACTTGAACTGTACTCTTCACCAGGTACAGACTGATTTCAATAAGACTCGACGACTTAGCTACATATTAATATCTGTTGATGTCTTTGCCTTGCTATTTTTAAGCCGAGCGGAGCGCTCGGCTTAAAAATATCGAGCGCTCGACAACCCTAGTTATTTTTTATCCAAATTTTGTTTTTATTTCAAAAAGCCGAATATTTTGAAAAAAACCTCTAAAGTAGTTT
>BBSZ01010141.1:0-11526 GCA_000981365.1 Subanguina moxae
TGGCGAGTTGGGATGGTGGCGAGTTGGGGGTGGCGAGTTGGAAAGGTGGCGAGTTGGGTTTTTACCCCTGAAACGGCCGAACAACTTTTATTTTTGAACAAAAATCTACCGGTGTTGAAATTTATGTATTGAAAGAAAGTTTTGATGTATAGATTTTGTTGAATAAATGCCTAAGGAAATATCGCATATCGCAGCGATATATCGCTCACAAAATTCTCAAAATATCGCATATCGCATCGCAAGTCCTCTCAGGTCAAATATATCGCATCGCAATATCGCAAAAATGCAAATGGCCAGCTCTATGCTGAACCAAAGCCTGACACCTGCATTTGGTTCAACATCAACGAAATATTGGAAGCTGAGGAAGAAATGTGAACACTAAGTGATTTTGGAGCCAATTCTATGCCATTGAAAAATGCGTCATAAAAATTTTAAAAATTGGAGTATAAATGAATAGGTACAAAAGGGAGAGAGCAGTGAAGTAGGCGTTGAAAGCCTGCCCCTTCTTTGTTTTCCTTACTCCACTATAAGTTATGCTGGAGCGCATTTGACACAGTCTAATTGAATAAATTTAGATGAAGAAGGAGGAAACAAAGAAGAGGCGATCCCTTCTCCTCTTGCTGAACCACCACTCTCTTATTCTCTAGCTGACTCTCTTCTTCACCAACCCAAATGAGTGTGTTTGGAGAAGAGAGTGGAGGAATAAATGATTTCCTCTTTTCCACATTATATTGAGTAGATGCATAATTAAGGCATATCTATTGCTCCTCTCAAAAAAATTCATGCAATTACTAAAGTTTTTTTTAACTTGTATGACTTATTGTCTACTCAGATACAGTGACCATCCACCCCCAGCACTACTTCTCATTCGGTCGGGCAATCAGTGGATTAAACGAGCGCAGAAGCCATCCTTTGTATATTTCTCTCGAATGCATGCTTTTACACTATTTACAACTTTGTCCAAATATTTTTAGGCTTTCCCACACTTTCCAATTCTTTAGAGAGCGGCTGATATCGTACTCAGTATGTTCTTGAAGTGGTGTAGCGTAAAAAATATGGCGATGTGCAAATGATTTTCAACGCACATACTAATTCACTAAGCTTAGGAGAATGTTTTTGGTGAAAAATGTAGAGAAATAATACGATAAGACGCTCATAAACAAGGAAGGAAATGATAGGTAGCCACTTTTTGTAAAGCCATCTTCGTCGCCTTACGAGAGCGACGGAAACTCGAGGGCTTGGAGTTGAGATGCGCACAAAAACACACCTGAAACATAACCCACTTAAGAACAAGTTCGGAATGCATAAAAATGGCATAGAAGAAGGGCTGTATAACGGAGGTGAAGGGACAAGGAAGGGCCCACTCTGTAGGAAAAGAGAAGATCTTGAATGTAGCTTTGCCAACTGGGCTCTACCGCGTAAAAAAAGCTCTGGCATGCATGCTACTTTCATGCATCCAGAGCTTCTTCTTGGGATATGATACAGTAGAGGCAAGATTACTATTCGACTTGGCAAAGTTGGTCAGATGAAACAATCTCTAAATTTTAAGACTTTCTCCAATATTTAAAAAAGACTAATGACGTTGGCATAGCATTATTTGACTAGCTTAGGCTAAAGCAGAGATTCAGACTCAGAAGATTAGTCCTGCCTAGACGCTAGCTATATCACTTTGGGAATATAAGTTTTGCTGCTATTTTGTCTCATTTTTTCCCACAAGCATTCTATTCACAGTTGTTGCTAAAAATTGACAAAAACAAACCACTTTCAGCCACTAATTTGCATTAATCTGTGTAAAAGTTCACGCGATTGCCACAAATATACACTCACAGATTATTCTTTTTTGAGGCGGGAAAGGGGAGTGGAAAAGAATAAAGAGAAAAGTTGCTCCACAGATATTCCATTCCCTTTTCTTTTCTCAATAGCAGAAGGAATAAAGGAATCAAAAAGTGTGTGGCGAAGCAGGAGAAGTCTTCCCTTCTTCAAATATTTCAGTGGAGCAAGACAAAAAAGAAAATAATATGTTCACTTATAGAGGCTCTCAGTTCTTCTTTCTTTTTTGCCTTTAATGCTCAGTGGAAGTGGTAAAGTTTCCCTTGCAACACTAAAAAGCCGTGTATTAGTGGTGGTAAGGAGATTTCAAATGGCCAGTCATGTTTGCAATAAAGCAAATACACCATCACTTTTGCAGTGAAAACAAGTTTATTTCACACACTTTTTAGTGCCATAGAGAATTGAGCTATGTCACAATGAAAGTGCATGATCTTTTTCCCAGTAAGCACTCAAAAAATAACGATACTTCATGGGAATAAGGCTGTACAATTGGCCAGCCCATTTAAAAAAGGCCAATTGGCCAAATCTAGGACAAATTCTATGCCCTGATCTCCCGAGATGAAATACGTGAAAATAATGTTCGACTTTTATTTTAAACTGATAAAAGGAAATAAATAACCAAAACAAACTAAAAATATATGATGGGCTTCATGTCTAAAAAATTTGCAAACTAATGAAACCCATCAGCTATATTCTCTACACAAACTTTTATTCGGCTGACGTGAACATTTGTACTTAACGGTTCTAAGGTCAGCGGTTGTGCATCTCAGTGTTCTGAACGTCGAACTCTCACTGAAAACTGAACAGAGTCACGCCACCAAGACCGTTAGCGCAGCCTACTGCCTCAAAATTTACTACATGTGAAATACAAATGTTACGTGCACATCTCATCACCCATCCCCCATCAAAAAAATAATCCCCCATCGCCACCTTAAGGGGCTGACGAATGCTTGGTGGCTTGGTCCAAAGCTTAATACAGCCGGCTTTCTCATAAAATTTGTGTGAAAAAGGAATTATTTCCTGTGACCGACAAGTCCGGCTAGAGGAGAGGGAGAGAGGATTCTACATCCAAGCGCCCATTTTTTAGAAGAAGAACATAAAAGAATAAAATATAAAATGCATATAAAGAAATATAAAAAAAAAGAAACATGTATAAAAAAACATTTAAAAAATCTTACCTGGGCTTAATTTTCTCTATTGTTGCGAAAAATCTCGTAATAGAGGCTTTAAAAATGAACCCTAAAGTTTTCCCTTCTGTCTCTAATTGAGAGCTAGTTTACTACAAACAGATTACTAAAAACTCTGCTGAGCAGGCAAGTTAGCTCAATGAAAACTGCCTCAATACATGTTGCTAGCCACCCTTTTAATTATAGGTTGAATGTTTTGGAGTAAGGTGTTTGGGCAACTAGCAAAAACAATTACATGGATTAAAAAAAAATGTGGAGAAGTAATTGATTTCCTCTTATCCACTAGTCTATTTAAAAAAGACCTTTTAATGAAAAAAAAAGAGTATTTAATTTTTTTTCTCTTTCACACCAAAAAACTCAACATTGGACACATTTTAAGACAAAATTATGGGAGAAAAATATATCTTGTCAAAAATTGATTTACAACTCCCTTCTCCCAATCCAGCCAACCAGTGGGTGAGTGCACATAAACTAAGTTACCCCTCCGCTCAACCAACAACAAAACTAGTTGGTTGCACTAGGCAAATTATTTTGATCAAGAAGTCTGGTAGTTATATATAAAAAAGTTTTGGCACTGCTCGGTTATAATCCCTCACTCCCCTCTCCCAAAAGAAGCCAAGATTTCTAAAAGTGTTTAAAAAAAAACCATTTTTTAGAAATGATTTCAGTAGAAAAAG
Organism: Subanguina moxae; assembly: GCA_000981365.1. NCBI lineage: Eukaryota > Metazoa > Nematoda > Chromadorea > Rhabditida > Anguinidae > Subanguina > Subanguina moxae. The sequence continues at coordinate 3,695 of BBSZ01010141.1, forward strand.
GCGGAAATAGTAACTGAGAAGGGAATAAGAACTGTATTAGGAGGGCTAAGCTCTGACATGCATGCTATTTCATGCATCATACATGCATCCACAGCTATTCTCCAGTGATTTATGTCTCAGGTATGTTTGTGTGCGCATATCAACTCCAGACCCCCGTAAGCCTCCTAATAGGGGCGACGGGTGCTTGAGAGCTAGAGAGGTGCGAACAGACATGCCTTCGAGATGAATTTGAACAATACTATTGATCAGAAAATGCATCTAGAGGCACTTTTTGCCCTGGTTGAGTAAGGGAGACGGCTAAAGGGCCCTTCAAATGAATAGCCTCCTATTACTCCTTTCCCCTCCCAATTCAACCCTTATTCACCTCTAAGTTACTATTTTTGGTTTCTTTATAACAAAATCGTTACTTAAAAATGGTCTTAGGCATATTTAGAAAACTTGATTTCGGGGCGGCGAGGGGAGAGGTATAACCGAGTAGCGCCCTCGATGTTTGAGGACAGAGATGTATTGAATATATCAAATATATCAAAGTTTTGAACCACAACCACAAATGATGTAAAAAAAGCTACAAATTATCAATAAAAGACAGTTCAAAAAATAGAGTCAGCAAGCCAGCACTCAGTCTGCACATAATCTTTGGAGCACTCAATAAAAAAAGAAAAAGCAACCAATTTGAATCTACAACAAAAATTATTGAGTGCGCATAAGAGACAGTGTGCAGGAGGATTGCGCAGAGGGGAATTTCTTTTCTTTTTCCCCCCACCTTCTTCTCCAAATCAAAAGAGTATTCCTTATTCTTCTTTCTGGCTGGACTAGCCAACATATTGGTGTGTCTGTGTTATAGAAGAGTGGAGAAGAGAGGAGTTAGGAGAACATATGTGGGCAATAGCCGCTCGATTGTTTTAGGTTGAAAGTGAGTGGAAGGTAATCAATTTGTAGGAGTAGTATTATGTTAATAACGTTTTAAAAGGTAAACCAGTGGGAGTTATTTGTGCATGGGAGATTACGTAGAAGTTGGCACGAAAGCTGATAGATAAGCGGATTGGAACAGTTCTTCTAATCATGCACTCATGTTTGTTCTTGTTCTAATTATGTCAACAGAGTAAGAATTTTCTCGCTTCCTCCGAAAGTCTCAGAAAAATGGCAGAAACAGAAGACATTCACAAAGCTCTACAACATTTTCAAAACAAAGGTTACTTTTGCATTGTGTTTTTTCTAAAGCTTTTGTAAGTAAATTATGAAACATAACCACTCATATGGGAGCACAGAATTTGAATGGCTGTGCTTCAAAATCCTTATAACAAGAACTTTAGAGAAAAAAAAACACGGTACTACTCCCCTCAACAAGGCCTGTGCTGACCTCTGCAGGAATCCTCCTGAGGTGAGGCCAATCGGAGGACAATTTTTTCTCTCAGCAGAATCTCGCTTTCACGGCCCCAATGTTAAAAAGCTACTCCTCCATAACAATCACGCCTCCCCCCTCTATATGATGGGTTTCATCACTTTTAAAAATATGGTATAATGAAACCCATCAGCTGTATTCTATACACAAATTTTTATTAGGAAAATTACTACTGTCTGTGTTCGAAATACTAAAGATAGCTTTTTTTAAGTACCTATTTTTTTTTTATTTTTTGTTAAACCATCACACATGTATCGTGTAGGAGGTTTAAAATTTGCCGAAATGTAAAATGCAAAAAACAAACCTACAGAAACAAAACCTACGTTGGCTTATCCTAAGACTAAGGCTTAGTTGTCTGCCTAAGGCTTAGAAAAATCTTGGCCATAGTTTCCCTTACAAGGAATTACCGCATAAAGAAGCCCTGGTATGCATGCTATTTTTATGCATCCAAAGCTATTTTTGAGTGATTTAAGTGTTAGGTATGCTTGTTCTCGAGTGATTTATCTATTACGAAAAGAGAAGGCAAATAGTTTTTTTTATATTGTTTCTAGCGTATTAGAAATGCTTAGAAAGGTCTCAAACAACAGGGGACCAAAGCATTAAGGATTGGTGTCCATTAATCTCAATTTTTCAAAAATCTACAAGTAAGAAAGCGAGAGTGTCATATATCATTAAAAAAGGAGAATAGCTAAGCTACTAAATGACATGTAACACCAATGAACAAAAAAGGTAAGGGCAGACCCTGGAACTCGACTGCAGAAATCATTTGGATGTTGAGTCGTGCTGGGGTAGGTATCACCATTTCGCAGTTAAATTCTTCTTTTTCCTCAAAAGAAGAAGCCGATGATGATAAAGAAGAAGTTTGACTGAGAACATTAGTAGACACTCCATTCTTGGTCTGTTCCTTTGGTTTCAGCCCCACTCTTTTGACAAAGACTGCTTTCTTTGTGCTTCTCTCGACCGGTCTCCCTAGTGCCATTTGAGGAATTTGCCTGTGAAGCACCACTCTTTGGTTGTCTTCCATCACAAGTTCTAGGGAATCAGCCGTGCTGTCCTCCACTATTTTTAAATAGCAAGTCTCTTGTGCCGGCTGCAAGACACTGTTCTGGTGCATCTGAAGTCTGGAGTTGGTCTTTACACCGAGGGTTCTACCATTTTTGTTGGCTACGTCCAGTTTCGGCTGGACAAGCCTGGAAGAGGAGCGGTTGAAGCTGGAGAAATGTTTGTTGTTGTTGGTCATAACAGAGGGACTGGTGGAGTCAATAGTAGTCAGTAGGTAGTCCGACTTTTTCCCCTTTGTCTGTTGATTGCTATTGAGCGGAATAGCCGGAGAAGGCATAGACGGCGGGTAACAGCACTTATTTTGGCCGTTAACACTGTCTCCTTTGTCCACTGCTACTTCTTTCATCGCTTTTTGTAAAGGATGAGTCAGTCAGTTGTATTTAATGCCCGGCAAGCTGAGCGACAGATGCAGCTCTCTATGTAAGAATAAATAGCAGAAAGTGAATAAAGAATCTGTAAAGTTGGAAATACACACTATTATAAATCACAAAAACACGATGACTTGCAAAAATTGATTTTTCATTTGTTGATTGTCAGAGAGTTGATGGATGGCACTAGTAAGGAATAGACTGCAATAATTTGGAAGGATTTGTCAATCAACAACGAGTTGTCATAATCATGATGACCAAAAAATTTGTGCTAATTTCTAAGAAAATAGCATATGGACGCCTTGGGTGCCAAATTATTTGTTAGCCGTGAACCACTAAACCTAGATCAAACAGGGTATAGGCTGGGTCTTGGCTAACCTAGGCTGGCCTATCCTAAGCCTTAGGTTTAGTTGTATGCCTAAGTGTAGTTTCCGGGGTCTGACTCCACACTCAAAAATTCAGCCCTAATCTCAGCTACATTTTTGAGTATGATCTTGACACCTAATTTTTGATGTTTGAGCCACCACAGCCTGTCATAACGGGAAAAAGAGGGGAGGATTAATCAAGGCCATACAGCAACTTTTATGACTCTATACAAGCTCTTTGACCCCTAATTCTTCTACCGGTAGTATCGTGATTAAAAGGTGCGTTTGACAACCAGTCAATAAGCTAAAATATACAATGAATGATGGTGAAGATGCTGCTAGAAGTGATTGAAAGAAGAAAATGCTGCAGTCGAATGACTTAGTGTGGGTATTGATCAAACCATGTTCCCTACTAAATCAATGGTTTTTCTCGCAAAATTGAAAGCATTTTGCTCTGATTGCAAACGAACACCAAAAAGTGGAGTGGCAGAGCAAACTGATTGTCGGGGCTGATAGGCTGGGATAGATTTGCATTTGGATTATTGCTACGCCTTTCAAGAAATTGTCTTGAAGAAGGCTACAAACAAGCATTTTAGCTCTAACTTGTGTTGGATATAATTAAGAGAAAGGCTGATAGTGCAAATTAGTGAAATTCAGCTTCAATTATCCGTTAAAATGCAAAAAAATCTCGCTTGAAGTACAACTTTCACTCTTTTTGTGAGAAAAAAATGTGTCTCTCTTTTTCCCAGCCTCTCACAACCTCTTTTGCCTATTGACATCAAGTTGGTGAGATACATCATATAAAATATCATGTATCATAGGGAAGATAACCAAAGATCAGACCTAGAAGACGACAACAAGAACGGAGAAGAGAGTCAAAAGTTTTAACCCAGAGATGAAAATCTATATCCCATACGGTATGGACCACATACTTCATTGGCTATAACCCTTGCGAACTGACAATCTCAAGTAACAACACAAGTCAACTTTCCAAAAATGCCTGTATTTTTGAATAGTCAATTTTGTGTATGAGAGAAGTGGAGATACATGTTTTGGAGGCTGAAAACGCTTGAGAAATCGATTGGACACACTTCAAGCAATGTTTCCTTATCATTAAGCACCCTAGTTGAACCAGCATAAGCAAAAAAAAAGTGATTGTTTGTTTGCATTATTATGATATTCTCTGTATTTTTGATGCGATTTTCCCTTGCTCAACAACCAAAAATAGAGCTGAAAGACGGTGTTAGTTACAGCTTAGAAAAAAAAAACTCTGCTGTATTGTAACCCCACGAAAGTAATAAAGTCTGGATTTTGCAAAAAAAGTTTTGGAATAATAAAGAGAATAGAATAGAACTTTGATTATATGCTAAAATTTGTATTTCTGTTTCGCTTAACTGACTTAAGTGTGTGTTTAAGAAAATACAGTTCCAAAATAAAGGGGAAAAGGCCCCAATTAAGCAATAACAATAATAATAATAGCATATGACCATAAAAAGTGAGAAAAGAATCAGTTTGTTAGCATACTATGAGCAAAGGATAGAAAAATGGAGAGTTTGCTTGCGGCCCTTTCTTCAGCATAAACAATTTTGTGCTGTTGCTGCTTTTGCCATTCTCTTGCTCTCTTTTAATTTCTAGTACAATAATAGCATAGAATGAGCAGCAGCAGCAACAACCACACATTTTTGCGCCTTTAGAGCAGTTGAAAGAAAATATAGTCGGTGGAGTGGGAAAATAAATGCCTTTAATAAAGTGTCTCTTCAAGAAAGTTGCATTAGGTAGTATCCAAAGGCAAAAAGATGCATTCTCTGATCAAGAGTATTGCTGGGATTTATCTCACAAGTAAGCCTGTGCGCGCATCTCTAACTCTCAAGCCCCATTACGAGGCCTCGGGGGTTTGGAGTTCAGATGCGCACACAAACATACCTAAGACATAAAGCACTCTGCATGAATAGCATGCATACCAGAGCAGTAGGTCCCTGTGAGGGAAACAATGTTCAAGATCTTCTCTTTTCCAACAGATTGGCCCCTTCCTTGTCCCTTCCCCTACCTTATACAGCCCTTCTTCTCAATAAAAGATGGTTGAGTAGCCCTTTTACAAAGTGGCCCTATTTGTATTGCCTATTGCCTTAGGCTTACCCCAGGTAGGCTAGCCTAGGTTAGCTGAGACACGGCATATACCCTGTTTGACCTAGGCTGGTAGCAATGACTTGTGTCATTTCCGTTCTGATAAATGCAAGAAGTAAGGCTTGTAGGCCCTTGGTTTTGGTCTTCTTCCTTCTGCCAACACTGCTAGTCTCGAAAAGAAATCATGCAATTAGTTAGAGTAGGGTATGACCTTCTGCCCGCAAATTTACTACCATTGCTGTAAGATTTTACTCAAGAATGGAACCGATGAAAATTATTTCTTTGAAAACTTATAAACGTTATAATATCATAAATTTAGATGACTAATGACATTGTTAACAAGAGTAAATTTGTTTTTAAAGAGAACTAAAGGAACAACCAAAAAAGTTTATTGACCAAGCAAGGTGTAAGTGGAGTAAAACCAACAAAGGCTTCTCTCAATTAGAACAGGTGCTCTAGACTTCTTCTTATTCCTATTCCCTATTTCTCACAACCTTCACATCTAACATTTGTAATAAGAATGATAATATTAAAAAATTAGAAGCAAACAAAATAAAACTACACTAAAAGTTTTTTGAATAGAGACAAATTGTTCAAAATATTCCGGTTCCAGTGAGTTCGCAGAGTATACCAGGTCTAAGGGGTCCAGAAGGTTTACCAGATCCAGGGAGTTCACAGGGTATACCGGGTCTAAGAGATTCAGAGGGTTTACCGGGTTCAGGTGGTCTACAATGAGTGTTTCACGTAAGCGTTGCCCTAGGCTCAGACCAAACGCAAAGTGTTTCTTAGCTGCCCTTTCTTGCTCTCTTCACACAGAGCCTCTAGCACAAAAAAATTAGAAAAGAGCAAAATAGAACAACACAAAGCTAAAAGTTTTTTCGATTAGAGAAAAATGGTTCAAAATAGCGAGCAGTATTCTCTATTCAACCCATAGCACATTTTTCTTGCACGCTTCAAAACCAGTCAATTAATTATAATGTGGAGGAGGAGTGGGCATATATTAATTTCTGTATGCATATATATATGGATGGGTTGCGGTGCTCTACTAAACAAGCTTTGGCTCTTCTCCTCTCTTGCCACTGCTCATTTTAGGGCACAAACAATCAAAAGGGACATGTTTTAGTAAAGCAGAGCCATTAGTAGATGTGAAAACAAATACTTAACAGTTAAAGCTTCTTGAGTCAGAAATTGAGCAAAAGGAAAGGCTCTTCTATTGCCAAAAAGGGATGGAATCAGAGTTTTTCATAGTGAGAATAACATTCAAGATGGCATAATTCAGAGCTGCAAACAAAATTGTGAGAAAGTTGGAGAAAAACAAAAATAATAGCGCTATACTCAAAACATATTACCGGCAATACTCGTCCAAAGTCGTTTTTATTTAGTCCTGAAAAAATTTGGCAAAAAAGAAGGAATGATAGAAATGTTTACAAAAAGATGTACTGCTGCTATAAATTTCACACATCCACTAATTATTTTACCCCATTAGGTCTTCTTTAGTTTTTGCTCTCTTGGCAGTCCCCTTTCCCACAAAACTACACATATAATCTCACAATTTTAGGTTTTCGTATTTGCCGATTTGCTGTAAAAAAATGTAGTCAAATTAACCAGTTTGAAAGTATAAAAGGAATATTTGAGGAAAAATATGTGTTACATCTTACAAGCAAGAAAATAAATTGGAGAAAAAGACCTACAGTTAATGGGGGATTGAAGGATTGGGGTTGATGGTTGCTGCTGCTGTTGTTGTTGCAAAGCATTAGCAGATGGCTGCTGCTGCGGTTGTGGTTGTTGACCAGCTGCCGCCCCTGCTGAGGGATAGCCTGTAAGATGGGAGGGAGGTGAGGGTCGAACATGCATGGCTACTGCCGCACTGGCATTTGCCTGCTGCTGTTCTGACGTATTTAAGTTGGCTGTTGGTGGAAGCTGGAATAAATTATTTACATAGGTCTGTACTTTTTGTACTTTTTCAATTTTTCTGACTCTCCTCCTCAAAAAAAATATAACTTCTCACTGGACAACGGCAAAAAAGGCATGAAATGCATTTATTTCTCCAGAATCTTGCTCGGATTCATCTCACATGTAAGTCTGTGCGCGCATCTCTAACTTTCAAGCCCCCTTCACCCCGTTGTGGGGGCGACGAGGCTCGGAGTTGAGATGCGCACGCAAGCATACCTGAGACATATACCAGTCGAGAACAAGCCTCTACATGCATGAAAATAGCATGCACAGCAGATATTTTTAATTTGGTAGGTGCCTGCAAGAAAAACTGTTCAATATTTTCTCTTTACCTGAGCGAGAACTTCTAGGATGTGTATAGATGTATAGAAGTGTGCATAAATGTATAAAAGTAAAAAGTTCATGATGGGTTTCATAGATGAACATGCTTGCAAGACGATGTTAATTGTAAAACCTATCAAATTATTTCCACTTTGAAAGAATTAATGTTTTTTGCAGATTCTGAGGGAGTGAAAAAATTAAGGAATGCGAATCAAGGTGGTATTTTGTACTCCTCCC
>BBSZ01010142.1:0-14570 GCA_000981365.1 Subanguina moxae
GGGGGCCGTTATATCGGGGGGCCGTTATATCGGGGGGGTTGGGTGACGTTTTTTATTAGTGGGCCAACCAAACAAAGCCAAAGGGGCCGTTATATCGGGGGGCCGTTATATCGAGAGTTTACTGTATACTGTTATTACCTGTGTGGTAGTCGTCTGTGCTCTGAAACCCCTATAGGGGCAATCAGGGCTTACGGGATTCGATTTGAGATGCTTAGCATGTAATATGATGATATGCGTGCATAACCTGCATCTTTTTTGACTGATCTTACAAGTTTTGCTGTTCTCCAGTGTGTGGACCTAGTCGTGGCCTCAAGAAGGCTTTATGGGGCAGATCTCTAGAGGAAGTAGAATCGGAATAAGATGAGCGAACCGACTTCCAAGAAGTTGGATTTTGCTTTTATGAGTGACTTATGTCTCAGGCATTTGCTCGCATCTTAATCTCAAGACTTTAATTTTCAAATTGACCTTAGTCCTCAAGGATAGACCTTAACTTTAGTCTGCCCTCATGCTTTATTAGCACCAATAAATAAATCAATCAAACAATCTCAAAATCACTCCTCCTCCTACTACCTCTACTATTTTCCTCCATTACGGAAGAGATTGCCTATGCCGCCGAAGATACCACCTCCACCACCCCGACTCTTGAACTCCTGCACTTCGGACTGGAATCGTTGTTCCTGTAGTTTTTCAAATTGGGCACACTTCTTGTCACGGAAAATGTTCGGAATCTGAAATAAATATAATACAGTAGTAGCCAAAGTTTTTTAAAAATAAACGTAGAAAAATTTTACATTGGTAGCAGTAGTGGCAGCTTCAAAAAGTAGGTTTGTCTTTACTTTGGCACCCTCGATTTCATAGTCCACAACTGCGTGTTCACAAGCCAGTCTGTAAAACAAATTTACATGGTGATAAATTTTTCCACAAACAATGAGGATAAAAAATTACAGTCGATCTGGATGCCGCTTTGAGACCCAGTACTCTAGCAGCTCAGAGTTGGATGGAGTGTAGGAGCCTTGCTAAACGGTTTTATTTATTTTTTTTTTGAGAGGAATACATAGTTTAAAGAGGGGGGAAAGGGTGGTATACTGTATTGTCTATCGGCTGCTGTACCACATTTTTTTTTTGAGAGATATAATTGCAAGTAAGGTGGTCGGTGTCCAAAAACGTCGTTAGTCCACTTCTTTATGCACTAATGCATCGCAAACTGGGTGAACGCCTTTGGCAGCCTTCCAAATAGTGCACAAACATGTTCCTCAAAGCTGGTAAACTAAGGTACCGTATTTTCTTTAATAAAAGCCCCTCCCCCATTCAAATTTTTGGCATTGTCTTGTTGACCAACTTTTTCTAGACAAATATTAGGGAGGTTACCACTTAAATTGTAGCTTATTCTTTCAGCTACAATTCGCGTAATGACTTGCCTGAGAGTCGTCTGGAAAACGTAGGTCAAAAACTTACATCCAAACTGTTGGCTGCTAGCCATTCTCCAATAATGGCCAATTTGAAGGCTTTTCCCAGCAGTGGATTGTCTAGTTGAGAGAAAAACTCTTTCTCCAGCTAAATTGTAAGGTTTAGAAGCAAAACTGCTTTTTTTCCAAACCTCTGGGCGATTGGGACCACGTTCATAAAACTTCATCCACACCTAAACAACAAAATTTGCATAAATGTTTGCAGAGAGTCAACCAATATGCAGCCTACATCAATGGCTCCTTCCTTCTGCCAGTAATCTTTTTGCCAGACACTCTTGGTGAATGCAGAGCAGAGGGTGAAATCAGGGTCTTCTGGAGGAGGGCACAGCTTGGTGGTTAGCCGATAAGTCCTCTCTTCAGTTGCTCTGCACAAATTCCCATCAGTATTTTCCAACAATTTCAGCTTTCTGGAATCATTGGTGATAATGTCAAGTCAAAACAAGTGTCATATCCTTCCAAAACACCCTATACTCATGTCTTTTTCGGTGTTTGAGCACCTAAAACATGCAAAAAAAAAATTTTTAAAGGTCTTTTTTAGACCTTTGAATAAAAATTGACTTTCTGCCTTGGAAGACTAAGTCGGACCAAATTTGGTGGGTCTCTGGCACGCCGTTGGCAGCCCCCTAATAACATGTTATTGAGTGGTTTTGGATGGATAGCATACAATAAACTAAACTAGAATACCTAGAATTTTTGCAAAAGTCGCAGTAGTAGCATTCCCGCCCACAAGTGGCCACATCCATGCATCTGAGTTTGCCAATAGGCTGCACATTCACATCCAGTTTCATTGCTAGCCGACTGATGTGTACATCTAAATTGGCAAATCAGCCAAATAGAAGATTTTTTGTGTAAAAAGCACCAACCGGGTGGAAGAGTAACGTCAATAGACATATCAAAGCAGTCGGGCCATCTAAATGTTGTATTTAGCCTCGGAATTAAGCTTTAACAGAAATTTTATTTTCTTTTAGATCTTTTTTTTCTGCACAAGGCCCCCTAGTACGCAATAAGACCTCGGAAATGCGAACTAAACAATAGAATCTCGGAGCATGGCCTGGTTGGTGAGATATGACCTAAAGTTGGAAGGTTTCCAATAAAAAGAAATTTTATTTTTAAATTCGAATTCCTCAGGTCTTTTTACCTAACAGGGCGTCTCAGAATAAATAAATATATAAGACAGGGTCTTTATTCAAAGGTCACAAGAAAGAAAAAACTCGATAGCACTTATAAGGCAAATTGCTTAGAAGCAGCTTAAGAATTGGAAATTGTCTGATTTAGGATGCTGGGAGAGGCGTTTATACAATTTTTGACTAACTAGTGGTCTTACGTTAACTGTACTACTCCCTCCTCACTTCTTTGGCTGGGATGGCTGAACTGGGGATTGGCCAACTAAACAGGTGTGAGTTTGTTGTGTGTCTCACTACTAAATCCAGCTACCTTCATTGGCTCAGTGCAATTGCTGCCAGTCAAAAGGTGGCAACAAGGGCCGTGACGGGCATCCTTTAGTCTAGCGATGAACAAGTTCTTGCTGATAATAGCCTGCAAAAGAATAACTACTCAACAAGAGAATTAGCAGGCAGCTTTTCACCTCATAAGATCTGTCGCTAAAATTATTAGGAAGTCAGATCTAGTCTTGTAGCCTATGAGAACTTTTTCCCACCTCACTTTGCGTACTGAGCCACTTCCAATCGGCACATCTTTGTCATTGTAGACAATTGTGTTGCCATTTTTGTCAGCCACCACCTTCCCGGCACTCCTGCCTTGGGCATCATAGCATTGAGAAATGCCCGGAGTTTCTGCTGTAAATAGGTGGCGAAAAATTGTATTTTACCGAAAATTTTTACAACCACCCAATCCACCCAAACACCCAATCAGAAAGACAAAAGACCTCAAAAATAGGGCAAGAAAGCGACTAATGCGACAAAACAGATTTGCGAAGAATAAGTAGAAATAGTAGTAACCTGTACAGAAGTACTTCTCCGACCTCCGTCCAAACAGAGAGCTCACAAACTCGTTCTTTGAAACGTCATTTGCAGACAACTGGGCCTCAGTCTTCTTTCCATTTTGGGTGATTGCGTACTGGTAGGTTCCAGATTTGTTTTTTTCCTAGAAATAAGTTATTCCAGCAAAGATTAATGTGATAAATTAGTGAAAATGAGGCTTTTACCTTGTCTTCAAAACTCAGAGTGCCTTGCCCTTCGTTTTTAGAGTGTGATGCGGGATCAAGTTTGAAGTCAAATCTGTCGTTTCTAGCCTCAAAATCTGTGTCACCAGCTTCTTTAAGAGAACCATGGGCAATTGTGTCCAACTCGTATTGGCCATCTGCCTTCAAGAGGGCGTGTTTCCCCTCCTCGTCTGTTTTTGTCTTTAGTTGGGCGCTGAAAATATTATTTTATCCCATGTATTATTTGTTAAATTACTGCGAACTTGTGTCCCTCCACTTGAGCCAAACCTCCTTTGTCTCCAAAACGCTGGACCTGTGCACGAGCTCCTTGAGCTATTTCCGCCACAGCTACCTGCGACAAAACAATGAGTAAATAAAGTTTTCTCGTCTTACTTGAAGTGTGCCAACCTAGGTTAGCCGAAAACCACTGGAAAAGATGAAATAGGGTATACGAAAACAGGCTCTCGACTAACCTAGACTGGCTTACCCTAAGTCTAGGCTGAAAAGTCTAAAAAGTTCCAAAAAGTCAGTTTTTAGTCTTTTTTTTTGGAAAAAACCCATTTTCGCTTATAGGAATTAATATAGGAGGGTCAAACACACTTTTGAAAAAAAAGAATATTGGGAAGGGGAGGTTATATGGAAGTGAAGCCCAACTTTTTTTTGGGCAAAAGAAAAATATTAAAAGTCTCACATTTCCATGCGCGGAAGCAAGAAGCTGTTTTCGTTCTGTCAACAAATCCAAAAACACTTTCTCTTTGTCACTAGCATCTAGTCCAACCTAAACAGTGGGCAAAATTAGCTAATTATATTGTGACCAAGGCCATATTATTACAAAAAGGAGAAAATGTGCGTCATAGACACAAACATACCTGAGACATACCGGTATAGACAATTTTCTCCCCAAAAAATTACCTGTTGAATCTTCTGACCCTTATCTAACCAGGAGGAGTCCACATCAATATGTTTTCTCGGCTCATTTATGGCTACATGGTTGGGAGGGAGGTTCTGAGCAAGCAACAATTCCATATATAAAACTAATACACAAGCGAACAGCCATTGCTGACCAAAAGCCAGCATTTTTGAGGAACAGATGTAAAAAGAAGGAATCAGTCAATAAAAGTGGAAATGGAGAACAGTGGAAACAGGGATTTGTTGAGAGCTGGATGCAGTAGCGACTATTGGTGGACTTTCTTCGATTAACAAAGAGGTAATCTTTTTTTTCATGTTTTTGGTTGCAACTGCTGATCCATCGAGATGGTTTCAGTGGAAGACACTCGTAATATAAGAGAGACAGCCTGCGGGCATCTCTATGCATTGCACAGGCGCTGACGATTACCCAATGCTTGAATGGACCTCCTCTTTTCGATTTCTCTATGACCAGTGAGACATGTGTAATTTGTGGTGACTCACATCCATTTTTGGGCTTATTGCGGGTTGTCTGTTTTCACAAATTTTATGAGCATCTATCTTTGACGTTAGATGAATTCTCACAAAAGGAGCATCCCCTATTTTAGTACCTTGGATTTTTGGAATAGAGCAAAAATAAGCTTTGACAATTTTGCTTCACTGGCTTCTATTTATCAGGATTTTTTAAAATTTAACTCGAGTAAAATATGTTTTAATGACTGTACTTGTAGTTGTGTCAAAAAGTTATTTAAAGGGTTTATTGCAACAACATAAGTATTCTAATGTTCTACAGAAAAAAATTAATCAAAGACAGCTTTCATAAAGAAGTAATAGTTTTGAACACGTGGCTAATCACAATCCCAAAAATACATGTGCTTGTATAGCCCTATCAACTTACACCACTAGACAGCTCAGAGACCAGGTAGCCAAAGTATATGGGCTGGAATGGTGGTATAAGTTGCTCAAATCTATATAGACCACTAGACAGCTCAGAGACTAGGTTGCCAAAATATATGGAGTGAAATGGTGGTATAAATTGGCAAGATATTCCATTTATATAACACTAAACAATTATGCACCAACCCAAAAAAACTATTGTTCTTGAAAACACAACCCGAATAATGATAGAACAAAAAAAGCAAACTTTTTCCTCTTTTAACCTTTTCAGCGCTCCTAATTCAAATATCCTTTCTTGATTTTTTTTTCTCTTCCTTTAGCCTCTCGGTCCACACACACTGGTCTAAAATGCTGGAGTCTGTATTATTATTTGAGGGGTTATAATTATGCCCACATATAGAATGATAAGGTAATTTTTTTTATGTTTTTCCCAAAATTTATCCAAGTTAAGGACGCTTTTTATTAAGTGTTTGTCACCTTGTGCACTAGATATTGTCGGTGATAATTTAAAGAATTGCTCTGTCTACCCAAACTCTATGTGAAAGGTTAAAAGCTAGTCCACTAGGTTTCCTTGTAAATATAATTTAGTGTTATATCGTATGCTCACCTCTGATTTGAATATGCTCTCCTGGATCGAGAATTTGCTCTGGGTCTTTTTTCATATCTATCCGTGAGGAGCTACCTTTCTGTTTTTGCGTTTTATCCTTCACTTCTCTGCTTTCCTTTGTCTCATCGTTCACTATACATATTTTTTTATTGTGTAAATCCATGCCTTGAGCCTGTAATATTTGTTTCAAATTTTGGCCTTCTCCACCATTACTTCTTGTAGACGTTATAAATTCTGTTCTATAAAATTTTGAAGGGACAAAAAAATCTCCTAGATCATTTTCTTCAAAGGAAATGTTCACCAACGCTAAATAAATGTTTAATATTATTAGTAAAATTGTGCATCACCCTTCCACTTACAACCCTAATCTAGGTAAATGTTAAGGTGTGCGAAAGCTGCAAGAGTAAAATTCGAAGGGTATAAAAGAGTAAGCGGTCAAGTCAATGAAAAATATAATAATGGACAATTAGAATTTTTGAAATATATTTGGCTTAATTAGTCATTCTGGTCCAAAATTACACAAAGGGTCTCTTAAAGTTGGGCGATTATACTTGCCAGCAACTGCAATGGTCCTTCAGTCTGCTTTACTCATATATATTCACTGTTAATTATGATATCTTCCTTACGTTTAATTTTGATAAAGTCTCCTGGTTTGATAGTTTCCTTTTGTCCATCTATTAGTTTTCTTCCTGACGCTTCTATGTTGCGGTTGTATCTATTCTCTTTGCTTACTATATACACTGGCCATTTGTTTAGTGCCTTTATAAGCTGTTCACTTTCCTCTAAATTGTTTTGAACGCAGCTGATCAATTCTTCCTTATCGAAAGTTGAAGAAATATCAACATCACGTTGGTTTTCGTAGTCAATGTAAAATTTGATATTCGCTGAATAATTACCACATGTAGTCAGTCTTTCAATTTTCTTTTCATTTTCGGCCCTAGTCTAACTAGAGACTAGTACTATCTAGCCAAGTTTTTGTAACATTTCTTTCAAAAGAATCAACAAGAAAACCAATGCAAAACACACCCATACCTATCTGGTGCATATACTTTTAGTCCAAATTTAGAAATGGCTCAAATTGAAATCCCCCCTCAAATTACTCATTTATCCCCTCAAATTGCTCAAACTTGATTATCTCGGCTGTTTTACAACAAGTTTTTCTATTTTTTTCGCCCAGTGTGTGGCCCCAGTGTTGTAAAATTCTAAAGGTATAAAAGGGTAAACGATCAAGTCAATGAAAAATAAAATAATGGACAATTAGAAGTGCTACAGCTCTAAGGCAAAATAATATTGAGAAATTATAGTTTGGCCTTATAGTTTGGCCGATTAGTCTCTTCCTTACCTTCAATGTTAATTTTCTCTCCTGGCTTCAAAGTATGCATATTAGAATGATCTAGTTTAATGGGTTTTTCTCCCTCTGTACTCACGATATACACTGACCAATGTTCTATTGCACTTTTAAGGGCTTCATCTCTAGCATACTTTTTTAACTGCCAATAATAGAATGTTAGAGGAATATTGACATCTTTAACAGGTTTCTTTCCGATGCAAAACTTTACAGGCACTAAATAAATGTAATTTGTGAGTTTGTACATTAGCTTTCAATTTAGAGCCCTGGTCTAGTAAACAGGCAAAAATTAAGCCTTGTTCACACTCCTAGCTACTGTCTGTGGTGACCAGCCAAGATTTAAAAAAAATTGAGATATAAGACTTAATTTTTTACTAAAGGCTACCACTGTGTACGTAGTGTACACTCAACCCTGTCTATACAGCGACACCTCTATATAACGCTCTCTAAGGTCGAGCTTGAGGGCTAGGGGGAACTTGGGAGTGCTTTAAATGTAATATTGTTGATGTATGATCACCTCTAATTCCAATATGCTCTCCTGGTTTGATAGTCTCCTCCTTTCCATTTGTTACTTCTCTGAACGTTCCATCTTTATTTTCTATATGCACTGACCATTTCTTAAAATTTTGCAATTCCTGCTTCAATTTTTTCTTATTCTTAATGTCTTTTATTAATTGTGTTCCATCAATTCCTATATCTGGAATTATCCCAATATTTTCAAGAATATCTTTGCCAGACCGAATCTCCACCATTGCTGAATAAATTTAAAGAGTTATTTGTACATTAAGCATCATCTTTTAAGTTACAGCCCTAATCTAGGTAGAGACCTACTATCCAGCCTACTAAATTACACTATATCAAAACAGCCAAATGGCGCTTTTTAACGTATGACAATGTTTAATATATAACAATCACAAAAGTTTGAATAGACAGAAAAAAGCGAAGGTCCATTTTGGGGGAAAAAGTGGTAAAAACTAAGCGACTTGCTAAAAATTCATGGAGCTAATTTTACTAACTAAAAAATTTGCATTTTTCTTCTTCTACCCCAACCCTTGTGCACTTTTTAATTTAGTCATAAACCTCTAATTTCGATATTCTCTCCTGGTTTGATAGTTTCCTCCTTTCCATCTCTTACTTTTGTGAATTCTCCATGTTCATTTGCTATATATACCACTATAGCATTTGACCATCTCTTCATCTCATTTATAAGCTGCTTATTTTTTTCCATATTGCTGATTAGTTCTTGCTTATTAAATTTCAGTGGAATCTCAACATCTTTAAAAATTTTCTTGCCAAATCGGAACTGCACAGTCACTGAATTAATGTAAAATGTTATTTTTTTTTAAATTCTCTTTTGAGACTCTGACTTCTAAGCTCTTGTTGCCTATTAGGAGGTTTGTCTTGGTTTCCCCTCTGTTGTTTTGATTCCTCCTCAGCGTTTCTAATACGCAAAAGAAAACTAGCAATCCGTTAAATTCTGACTGTATTTTGTATAAAAGTTAAGCCAGAACTCTACTGATGTTTAGCCTTATAGTCAGTCATAATTTAATCTCTTACCTTTAATGTTAATTTGCTCTCCTGGCTTGATATTTTGCTTAGGATAATCTACTTTAACGCGTTCTTTCCCTTCTGTATCCACTATGTGCACTGACCAATGAACTACTACTTTTTTAAGGAATTCATCATTAGTATACTCCCCCAAGTCATAGTTATAGAAGGTTGGAGGAATATCGACCTCTCGATAGAATGCGTTTTCAATGTTGATTTTCACAGGCACTAAATAAATGTAGATTTCTATATTAGCTTTCAACTTAGAGCCTTAGTCTAATAAATAGATGCTAGTTACACAAATAAATTTATAAAAACTTTTAAATTATTATGAGATTGAAGGAAATTTTTATTCTGAGGCCTCCTAGGTGTCAAATTTATCCAGACCAAGGCTTAAATTTGTATATTTTATTCCTAATTCTGAACCAATATTAGGTTATTGACTTTTCAAGTCATGAATAATTTGGCAAGAATCAAATCACCTGCAATCCCAATATCCTCTCCTGGTTTGATAGTTTCCTGCTTTCCATTTCTTACTTTTCTGAATGTTCCATCTGTATTTACTAAATAGGCTGACCATTTATCAAATCTAGCCAATTCCTCCTTCAATTTTTCATTATTTCCTATGTCTTGTATTAATTGTGTTCCATCAATTCCTATATCTGGCTTTATCTCGATATTTTCAGGACTATCTTTGCCAAACCAAATTTTCACCATTGCTGAATAAATTTAAAGAGTTATTTGTACATTAAGCATCACTTTTAAGTTACAGCCCTAATCTAGGTAGAGACCTACTATCCAGCCTACTAAATTACACTATATCAAAACAGCCAAATGGCACATTTTAATGTATAAAAAGATTTTATAAATGTTAAAGTATACCGTTTTTTAGTATAGGTAACTCTCACCCAATTATAAGAAGCTTTATGCATGGCGTCGATAAAATTCGCATGTGATATTGAGTGCCCGCCCGTGAACTTAAGCCTCCGCCCGTAAATAAATAGCCGCGCTTTGATCTGTTTTTTAATCGATTGCAAATTACGCGCCTCACAACATTGAGTAACCGGAATGGAACTTCTGAGTGTGTCAAAAATATAGGAAATTACAAAAACAAAATTTCAAAAAACTTTTTCCACCACACAAAATGAAAGTTCCAACCCGTTCATCTGCGAACTGGAAAGCGCTTTAGTAGATAGTGAAATATCAAATTTTAAGGTGTGCAAAGACACATTTTCAATCACATCCAGTAATTTAGTTGTATGATCACCTTTAATTTCAATATTCTCTCCTTGTTTAATAGTTTCCTGCTGTCCATACTTTACTTCTCTGGATTTTCCATCTTTATTTACTATATATACCGCTATGCGACCGCTATATGACCATTTATCTATTTCTTTATTGAGTTTTTCATTTTTATCCATGTTTTTGATTAGTTTTTCCTTATCGAATTTCAGAGGAATCTTAACATTTTCAAAAATACTGTCGCCATATCGAACCTCCACAGTCCCTGAATAAATGTAAAATGTTATTTGTTTTAGAAATTCTTCTTTGTTAAAATTTAATAAAATATAATAATATAATTTGTGAATTTGTGTATTAGCTTTCAATTTAGAGCACTAAGACTCTAAGCCTAGTAAATAGATGCTAAAAGAAGATTGAAAATGGATGGCAACTAGAACTTATGTTATTTTTGACACTTGTACTCAAAATGATCAACAGAATCTTGCGAACATTTTTGTAATAAGAGCTCTTAAAAATTCTTTTAAAAAGTTTGGAATTTAGGCCATTTTACGTTTGTTTCGTCACTTTTTCAGAAGAAAAACATAGGGGAGTGGGTGGCTCTAGGAAACGAATACAATAAAGGACTCTTTTGACCCAAAGTGGGTCATTGGTTTTTAGTAAGGAATAATGTAATCCGGATCAGTACGAAACACACCCACCGAAACACCCGTGGCCGAAACACCCGTGGCCGAAACACCCCCATAAAAATATTTTTCCTATTATTTAATTTTTACCGAAATTAAAGTTTTTGCGTGTTCCTATGTTCCTTGCGTCTCTGTTTTTTTTATCTCAATAAATGTTGGGAAATGCTTTTTTGGCTCAAAAATGCCTAATCATTGCGATTGGGGTGTTTCGGGGTGGACCCAATGTAATCAAAATTATTTTACCTTCGCAGCAGCCGAAACAGCCATTCAAACATCCAGCAAGCGTGCAATGCAAGAAGCACAGAACCAAAAAAATACTTAAAATAGGCTTAAATAGGGCAACCATTGCCAGAATACAAGTTAAAAAGGTATGACTGAATGGTGTTGCACCTACCCTTAAATATAATCTTATTCTAGAACAATAAGCATCCCACTCTGCAAGAGAGTAGGCTTTTAGGAATATTTTAGGAAAGAGAGAATACAGAGAAATGATCTTGACATTGCACACTTAAGGAGGCATAGATGCTGCCACTGAATAGCTTTGCCTTTTTTTAACAAAAGAAGCAGGCAAAGGATGGCAAGTCATGTGCGCAATAGTCCAAAGAAAACCTATTTATTTCATTTATTTATGAAAACCATATCTTTGCATGCTTCATATTGATTTTGCATGGCCATATATGGAAGAGAGGTAGTGATAGGTGGCAGCAGTGATGGAGAGATATACATCTGCTTTCTCCATATTTATTTTCCATGGCCATATATGGAAGAGAGGTAGTGATAGGTGGCAGCAGTGATGGAGAGATATACATCTGCTTTCTCCATATTTATTTTCCATGGCCATATATGGAAGAGAGGTAGTGATAGGTGGCAGCAGTGATGGAGAGATATACATCTGCTTTCTCCATATTTATTTTCCATGGCCATATATGGAAGAGAGGTAGTGATAGGTGGCAGCAGTGATGGAGAGATATACATCTGCTTTCTCCATATTTATTTTCCATGGCCATATATGGAAGAGAGGTAGTGATAGGTGGCAGCAGTGATGGAGAGATATACATCTGCTTTCTCCATATTTATTTTCCATGGCCATATATGGAAGAGAGGTAGTTATAGGTGGCAGCAGTGATGGAGAGATACACATCCGCCGATTGTACCACATCTTCTTTTTACGAAATATGGCTACAAGTAAAGTGATCGGTGTTCAAAAAGCGTTAGTAGTCCAGCTTTTACACTAATGCATAAAAAATGGTGGTATAAGTTGCTAAGATCTCTATAGACCACTTGTCAGCTCAGAGACTAGGTTACCAAAGTGTGGGCTGGAATGGTGGTATAAGTTGGCGAGATATTCCATTTATATAACAATAAACAATTATGCACCAATCCAATAAAAAAACTCTTGCTTTTAGAAACACAACCCGAGCATGTCTCAATATAAGCTTATATAAGATTAGAAGTTAAAACAATCAGGGGTAAAAGAGCATGGCCTACGTCCACAGGCTGTTACTCGACTGCATCAGTAATTTTTTAATCCATTCATGTGGACAAGTGTTTGACTGAATGGAAGAACCAGTTGATGCTGGTGAACCTGAAATACGAGCAAATAATTTGTAGTCGTAAAACAGACGACAAACCAGCCGGATTTGATCACATCCTCAAATATATGTTGGAAAGCTGCTTGCACATCCTTTCTCTCCATTTGGTCATACCTGGACAAAACTAAATGATGGAGTGTTATTTGCTTTGTGACTTTTTACATAAGAGATGTTCGGAGAAACTCGACGTCCCGCTCAGACCTGAAATACTTATTTAAGAAAAGTTAAAAAAAAAAAAAACCCTTTGTAGACCAAAATAAGACTGCGCACCGCAATCACAGCCATAAATACTTACAATTCTGGCAGGCCCATACACAACATTAATCTGAATAGCGCTATGAAAAAGCGTGCATGGTGGTAGATAATCATGAAGCCTGCAAGATACATTCAATAGTTTTCAAAGGCAAATATTCCCCATTACCTTTAACGCAAGACTCTCTGAATCTGAAATACTTTGGAGCTTAAGTAGTTGAAAGAAGAGACAAAGGTGGAAAATAACAAACCTGTCATATTCATGAGTTGATCGGTAGTCGCTCCTGCCACGAGAAATCACGTACAGGAAATGGTCAGTGAGGACAAACCTAAAAATAATGGATAGATCTACACATAGTGTAGATGAAAGACTGCTTACTCAGTTCGCTCTCGGTTAATGCCTAATTTGCGTTTTGTGTGACCTAAAAGATGGAATACTCAATACTGAAAATAGGCAATAACAGCCATAGAATGTGTGTCCAACATGTGTCTACGCCGGTGGGCTAAGTCCAAGGGTGCAACCTTAGCTGGTGCAAATATGTAATATATTGAGTATCCAGCTACCATCCAGACTTGGTTTACTCTAGTAAGCCAAGGCTTTAGCCGAGGCGTTTGCATAAAAGATCCAGGAATTTTTTTAAAAGATTCGGAAAAAGTAGTGGTGTCCCATAGGAAACAGTTGAGAAAGTAATAACTGACCAAGAAAATGTCCAAAATCAATGTGGAATATCTAAATAGTGAATGTGCAAAGGGTCTTTAGTCCATAGAAGCAATTTTTTAGAAATACCCGTCCGTCTCTGGCCAGCATTATATTGTCTTGATGTCGGTCTTTGATGCCTAACAACAAAAACATATTATCAAAATTCAGCGTTTATTTAGTTTTTATACCGATAACGTAGGTCGCTATACAATATCCAGCGAGTGAAAATTTGAATCCTGTAAAAGAACTTAGCATCAGTCGCTTCCTCCACACCTTCAAAAGGGTTTAGCGAAAATGCAAAGCTTACTGTCAACACATTCCATGTATCTAAAGCAGTTAGTTTTAAGATTTTGCAAAAAGAAGTGCACAAAATTTACTGTTTGCTGTCACTGGAGCACTTTTGATAGATGTATTTGTTCAACAGACTAACGTCCATGTTGAACGAAGAGCCGACTTGTTTGGCTTCGCATTGGATTTGGAAAATGGTTTGGCAGTTTTGAACCACATGTATCAGTCCAATCTCAAAAAACAGTCTAATGAAGGTTTGAAAAAGTTGATGGACCAGGCTTTTCAGATGCCTACCCTCCGTATTTTTTCGGTTAAACAAACCATTTTTGGGTAAATTACCACCCAAACAGCAGCTGGAAAAATGAGTTACTCTTTGGGTGTTTCTGTTTTAAGTGAGC
Organism: Subanguina moxae; assembly: GCA_000981365.1. Lineage (NCBI taxonomy): Eukaryota > Metazoa > Nematoda > Chromadorea > Rhabditida > Anguinidae > Subanguina > Subanguina moxae. The sequence goes on from BBSZ01010142.1 coordinate 14,089, forward strand.
CTAAGTCAGGTTTTTGAAAGGCCTGTGGCAGTGTTGGGCAAACTTTTACATTTCTGCCCATTGGAAGCACTTCATACAGAGTCATACAGTAGTCAATGTTCTGATGTTTCCACTTTGAGTCCATTATCCTCATCACTTGAAGGGTTAGCATATCTTGTCTCATGTCATCGCCGTTTTTGAAGATGAGTTCATGACTAAAGATTGGTTGTAAAACAGTGGTATGGGCACCTTCAAATGGAAGACAACCGAGATAGGTTTTGAAAAATGTAGCATATTAAACCGTTTACTACACTCCGTATCATATTTATGGAGCCACCCCTGATTTTGCAGTTTTGAGCTGTTCCCACCAGCTCCCTACAATAAGTTCTTTATAAAAAGATGTATTCTGTTAAAAAATGTGGTTTTATGCAAAAAAACCGATTTCTAAAAGAGCGGACCGAAAATATTCTTCGAAAACAAAAAACTGGCCGTATCATATATAT
>BBSZ01010143.1:0-12669 GCA_000981365.1 Subanguina moxae
CCGGAGGCATGTTCCAAAAACTAAGGTTTGTCCATAGACACTTTCCTCAAAGAGGCTAGGTCAGGAGCAGCACCAGTACCTTGTGATACTGGGTATAAAACCAAAGCAAGAGACAGTGAGGACTCACTAATAGCCACAAGTCTTGAATTATGGGCTGGGATGCGCTTTCTTTTGATGCCTTGCTCTTGTTGACTAACCTCTCTTCTCTATGGGCACTCTCCGACTTGTTCTTTGCTAGTCTCTGTCAGCAAATGTATATGTGTGAGCCAGATAGTGGGAAATAATCAAGGACAGGCACAGAGAGAGAAAGACATGCTCTTTCTTCTGTTCACTTCTCTGCTCTCTAACCTCTTGGTTGTCTTTTAATAAAGGGCGCACACCAGCCCTTTATTGTTCTGTGTGTGAAAGAAAGGACGGAAGCGAGTCCACTTCTTCGGTTTAATTACCCAAGTTTGAGGTGCTTAAATGTTCCTGCCCAGATAACATCATAGCGGCGGACTTGCAAATTTTGGAAAGCACTACCTTCAAAGGTGGTGCACATAGTATGATAGCTCCGCAAGTTGGTGCTAAGCTCAAGTCAAGTAAAACTGTCCACAAACCGGCACCTTGATATCAAAATAAATTTAGTCTTTCGGTTGACCGGCAACCCAGTTTAACCAGCACCTCGTTCATCCGACATCCCAAGCCGGGTCCGCAGGGCTGCCGACTAACTGAGAGGTCAACTGTGTAAAACTTTTTTCCGCCACTGTATATCGAGGGTGTTAAGGTGACATTTTAAGATTTGTCTTGCGATGAATCTTTAAAGGATGCTTTTTTGTATGTTATAAAGAGGAAGAAATGAAATGAGAGACTTCAGTCTTATAACTTTTGTCTCCTTCGGGTGGTCGCTCGTTTTCTTCTCTACTAATGTCTGCAGTGGAAGAATTTAGTGAAGAGGCGAAGGATACGTTCAAAAAGTTCGTGCACAAGGTAAGTCGGTCTTCTCTTGTACCATTATTTATCGCTTTTGCTCTTTCAGGTATCGCATGAGGGTCTTCACTCCCTTCGTCTGCAATACAATGAGCTGAAGACATTCACGCCAAGCAACTTTGCGCATGCCGCCTCTGATTCGAATCCAACAAAATGCCGCTATAAAGGTGGTTTAGTTCTAGGCATTTGTCTGCATTCATTTTTAATAGTCACGCTTTAGATATTATTTGTTTGGATGTCTCGCGTGTTATCTTGCAATGGCCAGTTGGAATGACAGACGATTTTGTGCATGCAAACTGGGTTACTCATGAGCTCTTTGAAAATCGATTCATTTGTTCTCAAGTTTGTTCCATTCAAAGCTAACTGCTTATTCAGGTTAGCCTTTCGATTTTTAGGCTCCATTGGAATCCACAATTGGAGATTTCTGGCGAATTTGCTGGCAAGAAAACGTTCGTCAGATAATCATGCTGTGTCGCTGCGAAGAATTGGGAAAGGCGAAATGCGCTCAATATTGGCCAATTGAATTAGATGAGAAGAAAACGATGCCGTATGGATTGACCATCACCTGCCAGAAGATTGACAAGTCAGACAAGAATTTCATCCACACGCGTTTGTCCCTTTCATGTATCACTCTCTGAAATTGCCCCATGATTTTACTCGACTTTTTCTTAGTTGGGCAGGAATCTCGTCGTGTTGATCACCGTCAATGGACGACCTGGCCAGATAAGAGTGTTCCTCAGACTCCGCTCGCTCCATTTCGTCTCCTTCAATACACTAGGAAGCAGAACAAGTATCCGTAAGTGCAACATTTGCCTTTGTTGTTTTCATTCCAATTTTGCTTTTTCAGAAGTCTCATTCATTGCAGTGCTGGGGTTGGAAGAACTGGAACTATGGTTGCAATAGAAATGATATACAAATCCCTGTCGAGTGGGCTAATACCGGATTCAGCACGTTTGCTTCAAAACCTTAGATCTCAACGCTTTCTTGCCGTCCAGACCGAAGATCAATATGTATACTGTCACTACGCAATTATCCAATTCGCATATGCTAAGAAGATGGCCGCAAAACACGACGTAAAATGTGAGTTTCCCTTACCAATGTCTACAGCTTTTGTTGGGTCTTCTTCAGTTTTTTGCAAGGAGTACAATCACTATGCTAAGATGGTGCTCGACAATGGAGGGAGGCCACCGCCTCTTAACGCTACGAAGTCTCCAGCTGAGTGTCTGCAATGTAAACGTGATGCTGGAAAAAATGCTGCAGTGGATCAAAAAGCAAATCAATTGTCGAAGGATGGTGATGTTGAAGTCGAGCCAGCTACTCCTAATGCCTCCGCTTCCCCTATGCAAGTAAGATCCTCGTTTCTTTTAACATCACTTTGAGATAGTCAGAAGGCTAATTTTTAGACGAAAATAACGCCGACGGGTCTTAGTCCAATTCACCAAGTTCAGTCAATGCCGAATTGGTGCTTGGAGTCAGGTGGTGCCTCAAATATTCAGCAACAGTCGAAGCCAGTGGATGCAATTCCGTCCACCGAGATTACGGCCAATGAGCGATCTCTTCAGAACAAGACCGAGCCCATCTGTCCCGTCTCCAACACGATGCATACGGCCCATAATCCCTTAGCAGCGTCGGCAGCCTTTACTGTTACGCATTCAGCTAAAGGAGGAAAAGAAGGTGGAACTAAAAGTAGGGCTTTATGTTCTTTAAAATGGCTAAAGTAGACTTTTTCAGTTGTTTACCACAACAACCCGCAGAACAGATTCGTCAAAGCGATCGCTGGGCCTGGTGGAACACCTGCAGTGCAAGTCTCTGTGCCGAAGTATCAGTTGGAAGAATTTAATCGTCAGCTGAAACTTAAGGCCGAAGAATTGGAGCGCAAGAAGAAAAATGAACAGCAGCCATCTCTGAATCCGACGTCATAGAATTGCTCTGAAAATTGAAATGTCGATCTCCAGACCTGTACTTTGCTGTCTGAGATGTCACTTCTTGTAACTGGTGCGTAATGTTCACTAAGAAATGTGTATTGATATTCAGGAACCTTTTTATTACTTGTGACGCTGACGTCACTGCTACCGTTGATTAATAGTCTTGATCTGTGTTTTGTTTTTCGTTTCACTCTTCCAAAGTTCGTTTTTAATGATTACTATGATTCTTGTTGACTTAGTTAACAAATATTTTATTAAATGAAAGTACATGTGAAGCTAGTTTAGGTAAATACAGAGATTAGGCTGGATTTATTCACAACAGCAAATACATATGTGCGTGTGAAGCAGACAAGAAAGGTAACTCGCCCTTTTCTTAGTAGTGTTCTTCCTCCTCCATCTTTGATCTTTTAGACACTCTTGTGGATCTTCGAGTAGGCTCTGTCAAATCATGTCTCTAAAAAGAAACGTTCGATATACATCTGTTTATTTGCGAATTGTTTATACTCACCTTTCTGGAATCCAATTGATCTATTGCACTTGGCATTGCTGTCTGTGTTTTTGTCATTTTCTGTGGCGTATGCGATTTGGTTTCTTTGCTTTGTGGGGAGTTGATGGAAGTAGTGCCTGAGTTTCTTTTAACCTGCGTTGTTTTACTGACACTGTTTACACCTGCTGCTGCTGAGCTAGTAGTCTTAAGTGTGGAGGTGGAGCCAGCAGTGGTGTAAGTAAAGGGACTCACTTCAATGGAGTTTCGAATCGACTTGGCTACACCCTACAACCACTGCTTTCAAATGTGTTTTGATAATACTCTACTATAACCACTTCCCCCCAAATAAGATACCCAAAAAAACCGATCCAAACAAAAATAGTCAGGGACGGATGGAACACGTATTTTGTGGCAGTTACATTGGGGGATGGTTGTACTCAACTATAGTCTGTGTTTTATCCAGATTAAGCTCACCTTGGCCGGCCCTCTTCTGCTCAAAATGCCTCTTCCAGGTGCTCTTTGGATAGGTCTGGCTGGTGGCGAGACTGCTGTCCTTCTCTCCAAAATTTGGCGTTTTTCATCGCTTTCAACTGGCTCAAAATCTCTTTCAGGTTGCTGCAATTCAGATTCGGCTCTCTGAGACTCACTTTCCGCCCCTCCTTCTCCAGTCGTCGGATTGACCATTGAGACAATGGGGAATATTTGGTTGTCCTCCATGATCAGACGTGTCTGGCGAGTCAGTTCCGTGGGGTCACCCATGTACTGAGCGCGAAGTCCTCGCTGAAATACACGACATTTAGTAAGAGGAGATGTGATTGTGATCAACAACAACCAACCCTTTTGATTGTAGAAGCGGAGCTTGAAGAGTTGGGGTTCGACTCAAGAATCCGCTTGAATTTGCGTTGTTGGTCACGCACCTCCAGAAACTTTTTCAGCCTACTCCACTCCTCTCGCAACATTGAAGTGTCGGATTCAAGCAGCAAATATTCTAAAATTTACATTTGTTAAAAAAAGGTTAGTCGTAATGAGATTGGTTCAGAAATGAGTAATGGGAAGTAACGCTTAAAAAAAAGCTTCCCTAGCTCAGTGGTGTGAGCAGTGGAAGCGGTGCTAAGTTACATTTTTTTTTCGACATACTTTCTTTTTGTCTAAAGTCTTTGCCCTTCCAATTTCATAAGAATCTCATTCTCGGATGGGATTCACGAACTAAACCTTTTAAAACCAACCCCTTATGCTTCGCACTTAAAAATTTTGGTTCGCAAAATTGGAAATGCACAGCTCTACTGTAAGTTTGAGCAGAATACCTTCACTGGGTCTCTGATTCCTGTTGGGCTTCATTTGGGTCAGTTTCAGATCTGCTTCATGCAATTCTTTCTCCAGCATAAGGAATCTTTCTCGTTCTTTTTCGAACTCATCTTCGTTCATTCTATAAACCAGCTATTTTTTGGGATGAGTAAGAAGAATGCAATTACTTTTTGGAGGAAGAGGAAGCTTCTTGCTCATCTTGTGTCATGTTGCTTCCCGAGGGCGGAGAACAAGAAGGGGAATGCATGTAGTCGGACGTACCAAGGGACTGAACAAGCTGATTACTGTTGCTGCCATTTTGCTCTTGTTTGTTGGTCTCCTCAGAAGTTGGTTCACCATCTTCGACTCTTTTGATACTGGCTGAAACCATTAAATAACTGGTATAAAAGCATAAGAGATCATATTGAGGAAAACGTTCCATTCTAATGAATAAAGATAGATTGAGCAACAAACCTCGCCTGTTGGCCACTTTTTTGACCATTTTCTCCGGGTTTTGTCCATAACTCTCCACAAATTTATCTACTGGCATCTGAAAATAGCTAAGTAGTCTTTTAAAGGAAAGAAAAAAAAGCCCCACGTTCTTGGGGTCATAGAACTCATGATAGCCACACTTTTTGTTCAGAGAATCGCAACAAGCTTTAGACATTCCGTTTGAACAGTTTTCACTGGCAAACAAGGAGCAGTTGTCAGAGCAGCTGCAGTAAAAAGAGTTGAATTTGGAGCCATACTCTAAAATAACAAATCAATAAAAATAATGAATGAAAACGGCTCACGTGGTTGTCTCTTGATGCCCAACTCCATGGAAGAGGAGCACACATCATAAGCGCTAACCCAAAAGCAGGGACTTTCTAAACTGTCAATTTTACACTCCAATTCCACGTCCAATCTTTTTGCTTGCCTTCAGTCGGCCAAACTCCATCCACTCCAAACTGTTCTTCGTTGTGTGCATTCAGTTCTCGTTTGGCTCCATTTATCGTTTCCACATGAACTCTGTAAGGGAATTGAGTGGATGGCTCCCAGCACACTTCAGATACCAAACCACGCAGAAATCCTCCCTTTTCACATGGGACATTTAGACCTCTCACCTAAACTGGACTTGTTGAAAGGACAAATAGGAGAACATAAACTTACATAAACATAGTCTCCAGGAAGGAAAGCTTGACGCACCCCTAGCTTCCTGAACAATTCCATGCTTGACAAGGTGCCTGAGGAAGTGACTGAGGTAAGTGCTTGTTCTTCCCACCTATCACAACGAGCTTCTACCTGCAGTTTTAATATCAGGCTTTGTTGGAAGGCCAAAACAAATAAAGCTACCAATGAAATAGTCTTTAAGATGCGTGATTTCAATGGATCCTGAAGAGCCTTGCCAGTTGAGTCATATATGGGAAGAGAATGATCGTGCTGACGGGCCGAAGCCACAGGCGGACTCCCACCTCCCAAAACAATTTATTTGAGCATTATCTGACAAAGTTTCGCTAGTCTTACCATTCATTTGAGCACTGAAGTGTTCGGCAACCATCCATGGGAGCTCACAATCCGGATTTGTCTTGTACCACGCTCTACGACCAAACATCACCTAAAATACAGACATAGTCAAGTGATTTGCGATAAAATATTCAGACCTCAAATGGAGAGACTCGGAACTGAAACACAGCATGCGGCGCTTGATTGTGGGTGAGGATGGTAGCAGGCAAAGACTCTGGCCAACGTAATTTATCTTTTAGATCACTTTCCGCTTTCAACTCAACATTCCTTCGGAGAGCAGCATAACAGGGAGTCTGTAGGACCATTTGTTTGAAAAACCAAAAAAAATTGAAGAAGTTTAACAACTTACACTTGAAGTGACACTTTGTATATCGGTGCGAAAATTCTCACTCACTTGACACATACACCGGTCAATTGTTTCTTTGCCAAATACTGCAGAATAGCCTTCTAAAAGATTTTATTTAAAAAAAAGTTTTCGAGAAAAATGAGTACCTGGCAAACTAAAAGCACCGAATATCTCAATCAGGAGGCGGCATACTACATGTTCTTGATCATTTTCGTCTCCATCAATAAGTGAACGGCCAAACATGAATTTGCTGAACATATCTGTGACTACTAAAGCGTTGGAGTATTTAGTGCCATGGCGATACTTGGTCTCCGGCATCTCGATAATGTCTATCTAAAATTTACCAACAAAACGGTATCAAAGACTGAGTCGATCAATGTAAACACAATTTCAGAATGCTCTATTGTTTAGCGAGGGACGACACCGAGATTCTTGGGACTTAATGATTGAGAGCTTTGATCAAAAGTAGGCCTGACTAAGTCGAGACTCATGGTCTTGACTCGGTTTTACTACTACTACTAATAGTTAAACATTTGGAAAAGTGTCGAGAATTCACCAACGAACCAAAATAATTCAATTACCTGCACATACTGCATTGGGCGACATCCCATGATTAGAGGCTTGGAAGGGAAGAGAATTTTGCATCTATTTTCACGATTAGCTTTTGCCTAAATAGGATCAAAGTAAATAAGAGTGCACAGTATTTCACAATGAGTAGGAGTACCAAAGACCATGGCTTGATTGCCTCCACATCCACCGACTTAGGGTCATGTCCATGATGATACATCTGATAGATCACCTCAACTGTCCTGAAAACCATCACACGTCAAAGGCTGCTACTTTAGAATCACTGAATTACCCATCCTGATTGATAGTGTAGTTAACATGAGCTGGACAACAACCTTTTGGTTTGAGCATTCCCGTTCTTCTGCTAAAAATGAGAAAAAAAGTATTTAAGTGCCTACTCAAAAATGTGTAATTGGACTCACTTATTGCTCTTACGATGGTCGCTAAACACACAGAATAGAAGCTGGCGACGCTTTGGCTGTTGGCGATTGTGCATCACAAAACGCGTATCAGTAGAGTATTGGACGAAAACGATCCACTCCTGCAAAAAGGATAAGTAAGGAATTTCGGCAGGAAGGGGGTGAAGGGTAAGCATGTATATATGATCAACATATATTGTAAAAAAAACATAAACATATTTGGTGCGAGTCATCCAGTAAACGAACAACTGAAAAAGTTTGCTGAACAGCTGCCAATAGATTCATGCAGCAAGAAAGACGTCTGGTATCTTTGGCTTTTAACATCAAGGTTGTGATGCAACCACATCCATTACATCTTCAGCAGACAGGAAAGCTCGACTTCAGCGTTGGATTCAACCTTAGGGTCTTACTCATGTAAAAGCTTCTGTCCACAAGTCGAGTTTGGACCGCATACACATTTTAATTCATTATATGATACGATAAATAGTTGAATTGAATATGTTAAAGCATATTTTTGAAAAGAGTCCAGGGCACACCCCCCAGAATCGGAATTTTTAGAATATAAAAGACACTTACACTGAATTCGGTGATGCCATCAAACTTTTTGAAATGAGTTTCCAACGGCAGACTATGATCTACAGCCAGATGGCGTTTGATAGTTCCAATAGAGGCGAATACTTGATCACATTCAAAGTCAGGGCAAGCACAAACACTCTGAACAGGAAGAGATCACAACAACAAGAAAAACTTCAGAAGATTGATAGTAAGAAAAGGTCTTACCACGATAGATCCATGTCGCTGGTAGCGATGTGTGTTGAATTGGTCTCGATTGGCGAACACTGGACGGCTTTCACACAAGTCACAAATAATTAAGTTAGAAGGGAGCTGGTCATAGACCTAAAAAGTTTTTCTAAAAAGGGCCCACTATGTTGGAAAAGAGATCTTGAACAAAGTTTCTTTTGCAGAGACCTGCCGCACAAAAAAGCTCTGGCATGCATGCTGTTTTTATGCATCCAGAGCTGGTCAAAAAGGTCAGGGGCGGATGGTACACGTATTTTGTGGCAATTACGCTTGACTGGGGGGGGGGGGTATGACACAGTAGAATCTTTTTTTTTTCACTTCCAAATTACGTTTATAGACATCATTTGGTCGAAATACATCAGAAGGATATCTTATTATCTGAACAGATTTTATTGACACCACTAGGTGTCCATAAACGTATTCTAAAAGCGAAAAGAACAATTATGAAAAAATCCAAAAACCATATCCGACGAAAGATAAATACCGAGATAACTAACATGAAAGGAGTCCTCAAGCATCTCAAATTCAGCCATGTTGCCGGCCGGAATGAATGCAGTCTCATCTTCATCTACGAAAAACTCTTCGTCTTCGCCATAACCTTCCATTTCCACGCCGATTCCATCCACAGGATCAATGAGACCACCGCTGAATTCATTCTGCATGAGCTGAAAGGGCAAAAAAAATTATTGAGGAGTCATCAAACCATGTCTCAGTGAAAAGCCTTTCAGTGAGAAAATAAGTACCGAAAGCCACCATATTTGAAAACTAACCATTTGATGATGTTCCATTCCAGAAGATCCTGACATTGTTTGCTTTGCAGAGAGCTTTTGAATACTTGAAGGAGAAGCTCCAGCTCTTACTTCCATTGCTCGATAGCTTCTGCGAGTCCTCAGACTGGAGATGGCCGTTGAAGGGTTGACTTGTTGATGCATGTCATCTTCTTCCTCATCCACAATATTAACGAAAACATCCTCCTCAGTAACCGGAAAGCAATTGGCTCCACTTGCTATTCGTTTGCCAGAGGACGTTCCACTTGAACCTTGTTTGGAAGACATTTGCAGCTGAGATTCAGTCCAAATTAGTTAAAGTTAGCGAAATTTGCAAGAAAGCCATGCAGACTAAATGATATTAACGGGACTACATGTAAACACAAAAAAAGACTGCACAGAAAGTCTTGAGACTATGAACAGGATTAGACGGCAGTTAGATCAGTGCTTTTGAAAAGAAAGTCAAATGAGGCAAGGCGCAAAAGAAGTGCGTCGCTGTTTTGCACTAGAAACGACATGAAAAATTGACTGGCGAGATTCTAGAGCCGCGATAAGCGCGCCTAACCAAAACAATATTCAACCAATGAAAGTCAGGGAGAAAAAAAAAGAAAGGCGAGGCAGCTGAAAGAGAGACAAAAAAAAAAAGACACGCCTATGTGTGCAACTAGATCCCCGTCTTGTTTATTAAGAATTTATTAAACCGCCTCAACATAGTGTGAAAGGCACACTCTCTGATATCTATAAAGGTGGACAGACATAACTAATAGAAAAGAGTATTCAAAAAAGATATCGAAGAGCAAAGATAAAATTAGATATGCCAAAGAGGAAAAGACTGGTAGAGAAAAAAATCAAGAGGACGCCGATAAAAATCAATAGTTTATGCAAAGAGTATCTTGAACAAGTTTTTTGTCCCAAGAGGAATATTTTTGAAAACAGTATGCGTAGCGAACATTTTAGTCTTGAATTTTATTTGACATCTTTTATGTTTTGTGTGTTTAGCCTTTTTTTTGTCTCACTTGTTTTTCTCAGGTGCTTTTGATATTAGGTGGAGTGAAAAGTTTTCCGACAATTTTCAAATTACTTTCTTTTTACTAACACACAATTGTCACTTCTGGTCGATATTTTTGATTTGTAGCTCTTTGGTTGCTCACTCTTTTCAATCACCCGGGAATAGAATTTTAGAGTGCTAGGCTCACCAAGGATGAGATTGCTCGATAGGAATAGGAGGTTCTTATGCACCCATTTTATACGCCGGGCTTAATTAAAAAGCCGTACTAATGAAGCCCCTTTGCAATATTCATTTGTTAGCTTAAGTTACCGTACATGAATTAAGGCAGTTCCTTTTTTCAGGTGCCTTTTTGATAATGAGTGGAAGCAAAATTTCTCGTGATACACTCAATGAATGTGTTGCAGAAGTGTTGAAACTTTCTGCAGAGAAGAAACGTAAGTTTCGTGAGACGGTCGAGCTGCAAATTGCTTTGAAGAATTACGACCCGCAGAAGGATAAGCGTTTCAGTGGAACTGTGAGGTGAGTCTGCCTTCTGAAGGGCGAATGCAGAATCTCGTCTGGCTAGATTCCCTATCCTCAGACTTCAACCCAGAGTCTTTAATTCATTTGGGGAGGAAGACATAAAATTTGATTTTTGTCTTCCGTTATTTATAGGACTTTTTGAGTGAATACTGAGTAAGTTTGAAAGAGCATACGCAAGAGTCCCTTCAATAAACAGGCACCTTGAAAATTGATCTCTAATAATTTTTTATATTTTAGACTTAAGAACATTCCTCGACCGAAGCTGAAGGTCTGTGTGCTCGGTGACCAGCAGCACATCGATGAGGCTGCCGCCAGCGAGATCCCATGCATGTCTGCTGACGACTTAAAAAAACTGAATAAGGACAAAAAGATGATTAAGAATTTGGCCAAAAGCTATGACGCTTTCATTGCCTCAGAATCCTTGATTAAGCAAATTCCTCGTATCCTGGGTCCTGGACTCAACAAAGCTGGCAAGTTCCCTTCTGTGGTGACTCATAATGAGACTCTCAATTCCAAAATTGACGAAATACGTGCCACAGTCAAGTTCCAGATGAAGAAGGTGAGCTTATTATAGGACAAAAGATCGGGGGCACTTTCAGGAGTAAAAGGAAAATACTCAGGTTGAAAAAACTTTGTGCAGACCAAGTCATGATCATTAAATTGTAGGCCTCCCCCAATATAACCACACTAAATAAATTTACCATCCCCCTCACCTATTTTAGTGCCCTGAGAACGGTAAAGCGAGTCATTTTGGGCCGGTCCTTTGCAAGGCAGTTCTTTCTGCAACCTATTTGTGAACACGACTCCGTGATGAAGGTAGTAAAGGGAGTAAAGGTCACCAAACAAGAGTGCTATTTTTTGAAACATAATACAGTAGTACCCCAAATCATTTTCTAGTTTTATTTGGGAAATCAGGTTCCATGGATTAGCTGTTTTTTGCACATTGGCCATCCAATAAGACTGAACCCTGTTATTGAATGGAATAATTAGTTTGCGAGATTCCTTTGTTAAAATTTTTTTGTTGGCTATCAGGAGCTAACCTATTGAATACACAGGTACTCTGCCTGTCAGTTGCCATTGGGCACGTTGAGATGTCTCAGGAAGAGTTGGTGGCTAACATTTCTCTGGGCATCAACTTCCTCGTCTCTTTGCTAAAGAAGAACTGGCAGAATGTGCGTGCTCTCAACATCAAGTCCACTATGGGGCCGGCTCAGCGCCTATATTAGACACTTTCTTCTGTTATTCATGATTCGCTTATGCGAGTTGTTTTATTGTTGAAATAAAAGTGATGGTTAAATTTTCATCATTTGCACAGAATGTATTATGAAGGAGTACCTTGCTGGAATTACCAATGACAGCCCTTTTAAGACACGAAACGAGTACTCAGCTCCAAGCCCTCTAGGTCACTGAAGGGTTGAAATCAATCCTAGATTGTTTACCTGCTCATGTGTTGTCCACTTGGCTAGAAGGTAAAAAGCCGACATACTTGACTTGAGCTTAGCACTAGCTTGCTCAACTATCATCCTATGTGCACCACCTTTGAAGGTAGTGCTTTCCAAAATTTGCAAGTCTGCCGCTATGATGTTATCTGGGCAGGAACATTTAAGTACCTCAAACTTGGGTAATTAAACCGAAGAAGTGGACTCGCTTCCGTCCTTTCTTTCACACACAGAACAATAAAGGGCTGGTGTGCGCCCTTTATTAAAAGACAACCAAGAGGTTAGAGAGCAGAGAAGTGAACAGAAGAAAGAGCATGTCTTTCTCTCTCTGTGCCTGTCCTTGATTATTTCCCACTATCTGGCTCACACATATACATTTGCTGACAGAGACTAGCAAAGAACAAGTCGGAGAGTGCCCATAGAGAAGAGAGGTTAGTCAACAAGAGCAAGGCATCAAAAGAAAGCGCATCCCAGCCCATAATTCAAGACTTGTGGCTATTAGTGAGTCCTCACTGTCTCTTGCTTTGGTTTTATACCCAGTATCACAAGGTACTGGTGCTGCTCCTGACCTAGCCTCTTTGAGGAAAGTGTCTATGGACAAACCTTAGTTTTTGGAACATGCCTCCGG
>BBSZ01010144.1:0-12881 GCA_000981365.1 Subanguina moxae
CGAAAATTTTCTATTTTTAATTTATTTACTAAATTTATAATGTCATAATTTGATAATGGTTCAATTTTTTTATTCAACATTATTAAAAAAATTTTTGATAAAATCACTTACTTGCATAAATTCTTTATTATTTATTATTGTTGGTTTTATTTCAGTTTGTAAAGTTTTTGGTAATTTTTCAATCTCACTTAATGGAAGAGTATTAATTACTTTTTCTTTACAAATTTCTTCTAATGTTTGAACCATTTAATTGTAGAAAAAAAATGTAAAAGCTAATGTTAAAATGTTTTAGTTAATTTTATTAGAATTTGTATTTTATATTTCTAAAACAAATGGGTGATGGAGTGCATTATTGTAAAATAAAGTAGATTATTAGTAATTTAGCCATAAAATTATACAATTTGGATATCTAAATTCTTGGCGCAGTTGTTGGGGTGATATTCCTGGCGCAAGTGGGTGGTCCTGGGTGATAGTAAAAAATGGGGTTAATTTGCGTATTTTTGTATATATTTTGTTAAATAGTTATATGAAATATACAAGAAAGCAACAAGTTTGATAGATTTTTTGAGAGGGCTGAGTGCGCTAGAAGTAGCTATTGTATACTACTATAGGAGAGTAAAAGATAGAGCGGCCGACTGTTCTATTAGAGAGAATACTATAATATTACTATTTTTTTTATTGGTATTAGACTTCTATTACGTGCTACTTTTACTTGACCGTTGAAGTCTAAGAAAATGGCTGATGACATCCCGCCCCATTCTCCGGCAAGTTTATTTGTACTTCTTCTGCTATTCTTACTCATATTTTGGCGCTAATCGGTTATAGCTCCCCTCAAAAATATTCAACTTATCCAAAAGTGTCTAATAATCATTTTTAAGTATTATTTATGCCAAAAAACAAACAAAAATACCATTTTAAAGGGGTTGAGGGCTGCATTAGGAGGGTATTTTGGCCTAAATTTATCTGATAAATTTTATCAACGTTAAAAGCGGTTTATTTGAAATTTTGGCGATCTTTCTAAGCTTTTGCTCCCTTTTTTTCGCCAGTGGAAAAACATTATTTCGAGTATATCTAGACATATGTTTAGCTGGATGAAGAATTTGTCGATGCTGAGGAAGGAGAAGAAGAAGAGCCCACCTTAATCAAAAAAGAGTTGTTTTTGGAGACAGGTAATATAAGGTACAGTCGAGCCTCTTTATAACGATCACCCAAAAAGTTGGATCCACAGCTGGGTCCGACCATTTTTTTACCTCAATTTTTGACATCTTTTGCCTATTTTGATATGGATGTCTCTAAGGCAAAAAGTCGTAAGGATTCTAAATTTGCCAGTCATTTCTACACAACTCAACAATTTCGCCTAAAAAAGACAAACCTCGATAACGATCACCCTTTTTGAATAAGGGTGATCGTTATAGAGAGGTTTGTCTTTTTGGGGTGATCTTTATAGAGAGGTTCGAGTGTAGCCATCTATAAGTTCGGCCATACTTTACCTTTGAGTTTGAAATCTAATGTTCTTTTCAGTGGACGGCCGACAAATATCCAAACAAGATAACCAAGTTGCACATGAAGATGATCGAACAGAAGATCAGGTTTTTATGTTCTATTTTTCAAATTTACCAGTTTCTCAGACATATTATACAGTCAATAATCGGTATAAAGCACCCCCACAAGACAGACCCTGTGTGTAACTGATATTCGGCTGTCCTAATGTGTTGGATTATGTGGTTTTCTGTGTTGATAAACCAAACAAAAACTACAGGAGATACCTTATATCGAGAGGTGACTGTATTTTAAATTAATCACCAGGACTTTTTTCTTTCTAATAAACATAAAGGTGTGGTACGTGGTCGTTCTTAATGTTATGTGAAGTATGTCATCCAGCTATTACCAGTCTGTTGCCCTTGGTATCCCTAAACCTCCTAATTTCGGCTTTAAACTATAAAAACTGGCCTTGTTGATATCTTAATATCTTATCTTTTTTGATATCTTATCTTAATGCTTTAGCAAATACCGTATTTACTCTATTAATAAATAAGCGGGCATGCCCGCTTATTTTTTGACCCTTTGCTAGGAGGTCCGCTTATTAGAGGGTGCCCGCTTAATAGAGTAAATACGGTAAGCACCAAAAATAGGCAACAAGTTGTTGAATTTTTGACTAAAAAGCTCCATAAGACTGCTCTAAAGAGTCTACAACTGAATTTGGGGAGTTTAAGAAGAACTTGGAAAAAAGAGGCTACCGGATGACACAATTTACGTAAAACTGTATTTTTTATATGTTTAATTGAGAATAAAGAAACATTCCCTGAAAAAAAGTAGCATTTATGCTCTGGTTCGACAAAAGAAAAGGAATGGAAAGCAAAAGTCTTGGTTAGACACACTTATCCAACCTATTTAATGCTAAATTAACCATCACTCAGTCAATAAACACGGTTTTATTTCTAATTTCTTTCATTCTTTTTCCCCTATCACTCTTCTTTTCATTTAAGCATCCAAGAAATCGCGGCTGTAAACTATCTAGAGATCAATGAAAGTCGGTTAGGCCAGAAAAGTGTGAAGTCGGCTTCTTCATTAACCAATTCTCCTCTTTTTTTTCCATTGAACAACAAAAAAACAAGCAGCTAAACTGTCCGACCCTCAGCTAGACACTTCAAACACATGTCTTTTCCAAGTCAGTTCCCTTGTCTAACTTCTCAAAAACTTGACTCAACTTTATCTGCAGCTTTTTCCCACAGTGGGGGCTGCTGATGGATGGGCAGGTAGGTAGGTAGGTAGTTGATAAGTGAAAGGCTGCCTTTTAGTTCTTAACGCTGTTCTTGTTATATGTTGGTTTTTTGTGGATCAACAACCACCTACTCCTCCTCAATATTAAGTCGTTTTCTGGCCATTTGTTGAGGTTGAAGAGGAATGTCTTAGAGATTTGTCTAACTTCCACTCTTTCTCTATTAAATTATTGCTTGTTGTTTCTTTTGCTAAGATCTGCTAGCCACTTTTGCTTTTTTTTGTTTTTTCTTTGTAATAGGGTTAGGATGGCTTAGGCTGGCTGATTTACCTAATTAAATAGCTTTTTTTAATAGCTTATTGATTTTTGTTGTTTCAGGTGCCAGATATTTCCGGCACTGAGGAGGGAAACCCCAACCTAGAACACGATCTAATGACCACCAGTACTGATGAGATTGAGGATTTGCCGGCGGGTAACGAAGAGGTGGCTGCTAATGGTGAAGAGGTTGGTATATTTATGGCGCTTACCTTGGGCGATTGGTAAGGTCTTTCTTGACGCAGATTTACATCTATTGTTTCGTCATTAACTCTTAAACATTCGTACACCATCTTGTAGCCTAATTTAACCTCTTTCTAACAAACAAAAAAGGAATATGCGAATTTAGAATATGGATTCATGAATACAATATGGTGCATAAATTAATCAGTAGTAGTTCATAGTAAAAAGTAAAAATCTCGAAAAAATTTAAAAACCAAGCTAAGAATGACTTTAAATTCGCATCCGGTTAACCGGGTCGAATTTCGGGTCTTTTTCGGTTTTTTTTATTTATTTTGGGTACTTTACGTCTTTCTTTTGGCTTTGGCGATTTCGAAAAGAGGGTATTGAAAATTCTTTCTACATGGAACGGCAGAAAAAGCGTGTCTAGATGCTTTGAAAAAATTGAGGGGAACTAGCTAACTAAAACTATTCATTCAACTAAATAAACGAAGCAAAATTAGCGACTATACTTTGTAAAAGTAGGCTTTTTGCAAACTTTTGAGTTATACAGACAAAAAGTAGCAAAAATACAATTCAGGACAATGAAGTAGTCACAGGAGATGAAGTGCCAGACCAGTTTGAAAACTCACAAGCAGAAAGTGGGGCTGAAATTCCAGTAGATGTATTTGAAGAGGAAACTGCCCCGCCACCTGCAGAAGAGCCTGCAAGTGAGGAAGTGGCAGAAGAAGCACCTGTTGAAGGGGAGGTAGGTCAAATAAACACAATGTCGTCCTTTTATCCTTTTGGAAAAAAGTTATTCCTTCTTTTACACCATCTAAGACACTTACAATCAAGTTTTTACACAAGTAAATAGCCATATATTAGCTTCATTTTGAAAAAATTACTTCTATTAGATCAGCTTCACTTGAAAGTTTGGTGTCACTAGCGAATTGTCGGGTGGTTAGAGTCATAAAAATATATGTCTCCCTACTATTCTGACGGGCAGGGATGTCGGATTATATAACAGAGTAAATATGATAATGATCTTCGGTTGTCAATTACCTTTTAATTCATTGTTAGGCCACTGAAGTGACTGAACAGCCAGCAGAAGAGCAGGCCACCGAAGCGGAACAAACACTTACTGAAGTTGAGGCAGAGCCTCAGCAAGAAACTGAACCTCAACCAGGGACAAAGCCTGAAACAGAAGCTCCAGCTGAGCCGGAAGCAGAAGCCCCAGTAGAATCAGAAGCAGAAGCCCCAACAGAAGCAGAAGCACCAGTAGAAGCAGAATCTCCGGCTGAAGCAGAAACACCAGTAGAAGCAGAAGTTCCAGCCGAAGTTGAACCTGAATCAGAGCCCACCCAAGAAGCCTCTGAGGACGCAGACGAAAAATCTTTCCATCTACAAGATGTGCCCACGGCAAAACGACCTCGCACTCCCAACGAGTTGGATGCACCAGCCAATCAAGAAGCCGCAGAAGCGGTTGAAGTAGAGAAAGAGTCAGAAAAAGAAGCCAGTGCTCCTCAGTCTCCAATTAAGAGTCCAAGCAAGACTTCTCAACCAATCACCCCCTCCATAGTTGAGCCAGTGGAGAATGGTGTGCCATCCAGTCCCACTAAAAGCTCTAATGCTGGAAGTGTGCCCCCAACCCCCAAAACTCCAGTCTCACAGTCGGGAGCTTTGCCTGGAAGCCCAGGAAGTGTTCGAAGAAGCAGCCAAGCGTCTACCACTGCCCCTAAAAGTCCAATGGCTAATGGAATGGTTCAACCAGGCACCCCAGTTATGGAAAAAAATGTTGGTAAGTCAAAAAAAAAATAAAGTTTCCTATTAAAAGCGGTACCTTTAAAAAATTTAAATTATTTTTAATAATAATCATGGTTGTCCCACCAGACACACAAAATCGAGCTTTTCCAGGAAATTTCGGGGATTTAAGAAGCATAAATAATATGGCGCTACTAGCATATACTCCCCCCCCCTCCAAATCCTCAGAGCTACTTGATTATACCCTTCTCCAAATCAAGTTTCCCAAAAGTGTTTAAAAACTTTTTGAAAGTATTTTTATGCCAAAAAAAGCAAACAAAAAATTTTTAAGGGGTTCGAGGGCTGTATTGAGAAAGGAAAGGAATAGGGCCACTTTGTAAAAATGGCTAAAAAAAAAGTAGCCTTCTTTGTGACCTATACAGTGAATCCTCAACTGCCTCAATAAGCCGACATCCCACGAGACCGGTTCTCTTAGGAATCGGATTTGATCAGTTTGACACATGATAGTCAAACTGCAAGCAAATTTGAAAGAAATATGTTTTTAAAAAACTATATTTTAATTTTGCCTTTATTCAGGCTCACCTGCGCCCACTACACCAAGAAGCGGAGCAGTAGCTCCAAGGTAGAGTATGCAATATATATATACAAATTCGGCTAAATAATCCAGTTCTGGTCGTTTGTTTGCCTTGGTCTCTCCCCTGTGTGCTCTTTTTATAAATTTTCTATTGACATTTTTTACCGAATCTAATAATTCACCTTAGATCAGGCAGGTTCAGTGTATACTTGTACATGCGGCTATACACTGGATTTTCCTGATCTAGAGCTATGCGTTGAACTTATTTGATCTAAGTGCAAGACTGGAGTTTAGTTTGGGTATCTGCTATGCATTTTTTTCCTTATCCTTGAGCTTAGTTCAGTTCAAAAACGTCAATAGAAAATATATGGAAAGAACAACAGGACCCATGAAGGTAAAAAAAATGAATTGTATATCAGAATCACAAATATTTCAGTCCACGCACACCAAAGTCAGGAGCCAAGGGAGGCAAAGCTAGCGAGTTCATCTTTGAAAAAGAAGATTCCCCTCCTTCCCAACCACCACGAACCCCTAAGAAGACCACTTTTGAAGACGAAGTTTTGCAAGTTAAGTCTCCCACCAAAAAGAGAAGCAAAAGCCCTCGCAGTCCCAAGAAAAAGGTGAGAGGTGGTAATGCGGTGACTGAAGAAGAGCCTGAGCCAGTTTCGGAAGAAGCTCCTCCGGTTTCTGAAGACTCTGAAATCAAGGACATCCCAGTGGAAGTTTCTGGGGAGGAGCCAGCTGCCGCAACCGTGGAAGCCTCAGATGAAGTTACTGAACCACCAGCAGAGCCAGAAGAAACTATGGAAGAGGTTGTTGAAGAGCCTAAAGAAGAGACTGCTGAGGAGCCCAAGGAAGAGACTGCTGAAGAGTCCAGAGAAGAACAAGTGGTTGAGCAGCCAAAAGAGGAGGTGGAAGCAGTATCCAGTCCTCGTCGCCGTGTCCAGTCTCCATCTCCTCCTCCGTCTGGTAGAGGTAGGCCGGAACGAGATGCCACCAGAGACTATGTACCCTATGATCAGGACTCCCACAAGGAGCCAGTGCCACCAAGAATGCCCACTGAACACTCTTTCTCTTCCTATGCACCTCCAGAAAGAGCTAGCTACCAGAGCATCAGCCCCTGGGTGAACACTGCCAATAAGTACAAAAATGAGCACACATCTGCAATGCCTTTTGTGCCACAATCTGCGTACACCTCCTTCTTTGACGATGTAGTCAATACTGGTTAGTTATACTTGAAATTAAATATAGTGAACACCAAGCAAAATTATTTGCATTTGACTCCTCTAAATTGGCGATTTTATTTTGTTTATAATGGCAAACAGCCATTTTTGCTTTTTCATCACTGTAGTTTTGGTCTTCTTGAGCAGTAATTTCTACAAATTTTAGGAGCCTTTTCAAACAGTCTGTATTCAACTTCTCGCTTGCTGGTATGCATTCACGAAATAAATAATAGTAAAAGTATACCGTATTCTCTCTAATAGAGCCACACCCTCCTAATTCAAAATCGTGTTATTGGCATTGTGTTTTCAACCTACTTTTTGGAGACAACTCCCAAGCAAGTTACCACTCAAATTGTAGCTTATTGTCTTAGCTATAAATTGGGTGGTAACTTGCCTAAGACTTGTTTGGAAAAGTAGGCCAAAAACACAATGCCAAAAACACGATTTTGAATTAGGGGGAGTGTGGTTCTATTAGAGAGAATACGGTAATTAAAAAATAAAAAATCGACGGAGAATCAAACACTTTTTACTGGCATGCAATCACAAAAATCATCTAGCATGTTTTAAAACATGATCATCGACTTAAAAAGAAATACCATAAATACCGTATGAAAAGAAAAGCCTTGTACTTTAGGAGCGGTCTAGATCTCGCACCCGAGAACGAAGGAGTGCTATGCGCAGCCAGAGATCAGCTAGTAACTACTATCGTTTCGCCTCCCAATATCCAGCCCCATTGCGCACTCGTGACTACAGCACCCCTCCATCTACTGCCATTAGCCGGGCCCCCAGTCGTGCCGGTTCTTTCATCTCCTTCTTGGACTATGCTGGCTCAAAGCAGTACGATTTGGTGAGAGGCGGCAGTCGTGGGTCTCTCTACGACTCTAATCAAGCGCTTAGCAGATCTGCGTAAGTTTTTAATAGGTTATTATAAAATAACTTTTAAAGTTGAAAGATATAAAATTTTGTATTAAATGATTTTTCATGCAGAAATATAAAAAAAATACATGAAGAACTCATGTAAGCTTAGCAAACATCGCGCATCTCTAACTCTCAAGCCCCCGTCGCCACCTTACGGAGATTCGGGGATTTGGAGTTAAGATGCGCAAACACCCATATCTAAGAGAAAAATCACTGAAGAAGCAGCTCTGGATGCATGAAAATAGCCTGCATAGCAGAGCTTTTTATGGAGTAGAGCCCAGTTGACAAAGCTATGTACAAGATCTTCTATTTTCCTAAGTGGGTGTTCCTTAGAAAGTGGCCCCTTACTTGTCCCTTGCCCTCCCTATACAGCCCTTCTTTTTAAAAATGTCAAAAAATAAAATTCTAAAAGTTGAAAGTAGACGCTGTAACAAATTTTAGTATTTAAAAATTCCACCTTTGCAGTTCTCGAGGCAACATCGACTATTACTTGGGATCTGGAAGAGTGTCCCGAGTGGACAGCTACGTCAACAACCTAAACAGTCGTTATGAATGGCAGGTGCCCAGCAACTACGACACCTACAGATCTGCTTCTCGCAGTCATGTGACCTACCCTCCCGTCAACCTGTATGAGGTATGTTTTTTTCGGCATTTACCACAAAAGAGACTGTTGTCCTCCTTTTGGCTACTTAAGAAAAGGCACTTCTCTCCTCTATCAAACTGCAACTAAACTTTTTCCATTGCTTTGTTATATCACAGGCTTTTTCCATTTACAACTATAAAGCGTGGTGTGAAGTGTTTTCTCTTTTGTGAAATGTGAAAACATCTCTTATTTGCTAATTTTTGTTTTCTGCTTCTTGCAGACCAACTTCAGTTACCCCTCCACCTACAACGACTCTGCCTATCAAAGACAGGCTAATGAAGAAAACGCTAGAAGTCTAAGGCGTTTCGAAGGCAGTGTGCGCAATTTATTTGAGGTGAAAACCAATAAAATTAAATCACTAATGTCTTATGCACCACTAATTTACTGAATAATAAGAAAGACTTTTCTGCGCTAATAGGATATACCCCCCCCAATCGTCAGAGCTACTTGGTTATACCCCCACCCCCAATCAATTTTTGCAAAAGTGCCTAATAACCATTTTTAAGTGTAATTTGCCAAAAAAAACAAAAAGACTAGTTTAAAGGGGTTGAGGGCTGTATTGGGAAGGAAAGGGACAATTAAGGGGCCACTTTGTAGAAAAAATAGAAGATTTTGAACATAGTATCCCTTACAGGGACCTATCGCATAAAGAAGCTCTCGTACGCATACTATTTTCATGCATACAAAACTATTCTCGAGTGATTTATGTCTCAGGTATGTTTGTGTGCGTATCTCAATGCCAAGGTCGGAGCCGCCTTACGGGGGCGAAGTGGGCTTGAGAGATAGAGATGCCCTTACAGACTTACCTGCTAGATGAATCCGAGCAGTACTCTTGATCAAAGAATGCATCTAGTGGCACATTTTGTCTTGATTCAATAAGAAAGACGGGTGAATGGCTCTCTAATTAGTGAATGGCCCTTCTATTTACGGTCCCTATAACTCCCTTCCCCTCCCCATTCAGCCCTTCTTCCCCTTTAAGTTACTATTTTTGCCTCATTATACCGAAATTGTTACTTAAAAATGGTTTTTAAAAGTTGATTGGGGGGGGGGTATTTCCTAGCAGCATCAAATGCTTTTTTTTATTAACAACCTCTAATAAAAAAATTTGCAGAGCCGAGTGGATGATCTGCAGCGAAGTTTGTCTCGGGAACGATATGCCAGAGATAGAGTAAGCAGATTAAAAATGACGTATTAAGCGACTCAAACTAATCTATTTCCAGCTGCGCTCTAAGTACACCCAGACAGCCTACCAGCTGGAGCAGGCCTGCAAGCAAATGGACCTTTTGCGTTGTGGCAGTTACAGTTCATTGCGTTCGGGCTCTCAGCCAAGAACTTCCATCTACAGCCAGTTCTATCCGTACTATTAATTAACTTCTAGTCTAGAATTTAGTGTGTGTGTGTGTGTCTGTGTGACTCCTAAATGATACCTACATTTCTAATATTTCTCGGATAAACTGTAGAATGTTCTAGTACACAACTAAAGCTTCTTTTGTAAAACATAAATTTGGTTTATGCATTTTTAAGTGTCTTCTATTCAAACCACAACTTCTTTTTCTCCTGTCCATATATTTCTTTCTCCTTTATTTACAAACAAATAGTAGAAGTTTAGTGAGTAACAAAAAGTTTCTTCAAATCTTATTATGAAATTTCTTTCCTATTAACAAAATTAGCAGAAATAAATGGTAAAAAAATAGACTTCTTATTGATAAAATATACTAACATGTAGGGTTGTCGGTTCGGCTACCCGTTTTTGGGTGATTTGAACCGAGACCCGGTTTTTTTCGGGTTTCAAGTATCGGTTCGGTCCGGGTAGCTGAAATTTTAAGGTATCCGACAACCCTGCTGACAGGTAAATTTATAGAGAAATAAATTTATATCTAATTAACTGTACCCCAATAATTTCAACACGTAATTTTTCGATACTTCTTTCGTTTAAGCCCTCCCTCCCATTTTTTATCAGTACATATAAACAACAAAAATGTTATTCGCATGCAAATTTACAAGTTAGCAAGTTTTTGAGCTGGAATGTTACGTTGATTGTTGATCAGCCGTCATGTACATCTAAGTTGCCAAGATTGATATAGTAAAAAAACACGGTACCAGTGAGGTCAGTAGTAAGAAGGATTCCCCTAAGTGATTCAAAAACCACATCCTCCTTTTCTTAAAAACCGTGATTGTTGAAGGTAATAAAACTTAAGTATTGTTGAGACACTTTTCCTTTTGTCTATCAATATACTACAAAGAAAAATTTCGACGTTAGAAATGAGTGTATTGATAGACGAAAGAGAAAGCATTTCACACGATTTCAAATTTGAGTGCTTCTCACTATTTTCAACGAGCATTTTCTTTTAATGCCTTCTATCAAATCTAAAATTTACGCTTTTAACCTTCAAAAAACACAATTCCTGCATGACACTTTTCAAGAAAAGTGGACAGTTTGCCACACTTTTTTATTTTTTCTTTAAAATGTTAATAAAAATCCTATATTTTAATGTTTTTTTTCCAAAGTCGTGGAGTCAGCTTCAGTTCAATGGCTAAAGAATCTGCATTTGAAAAAAGAATTTTAGAAAGAGGCTTGGTTGCTGAGATATGGTCAAAAATAGAAGTAAAAAGGAAAAAAAAACTAAGCTGACGACTGGCTTTGATCATATCTCAACAACACGATCACTTTTTAAAATACTATTTTCAGTGTCGGATTCCTGAGGACTGCTTACCTAGCTGAGGATCTCAGAATAAATCTTTTTATAGGGTTTTTTTTTCACAATATGGGATTTTTACTAACATTTTTAAGAAAAAAGTTAAAAAATGTGGCGAACTGGCCGTACACCATTTTCCAATCGCGTATCTTGGCAAATGAAAACTTTTGAACTTTTCTATGCTCCCTAATCCTATGTGTAATCCACACTTTTCTCGCTGGCAAAACACTTCAATCTGGTTTAAAAGCTCGAGTTTCCACAGAGAACCAAATTTATAAAGGTGGATGCTGTTTGTATTTTGGTTGGGCGACTACCATAATTATATGGTTCCACGTTAAATGATTAGGTTTCTAAGACACATAATACCTTAAACAAAAATCTACGAGAGCTGCCCATTCTTATGCATATAAGCTTATTACTGTCATGCTTGAGAATGTTTTGAAAAATGAGTTTTTATTTCAGGGTTCCCGAACGTACCGATGTACCTATTTTGCGTACCCCAGTCTTAGACATTTTCAGAATCACACAACATTTCCGCTCCGCGCAATATTCGGCTAAATTCTGATGCCAGACTAAATTTGCTAGACAAATATTACCTCGATGGGTTGGCTACAAGTTCACAATTGTATGTTCAGCTCAAATTTTACACAATGTAGCACAAAAGGCAACAAAGCTTCTTCCGGTCAATATCTGCCGTTGAAGACTTTGTGGATTACCCTTGCGATATGAGAGGTTAATTACTAAAAAGTTTAAGAACTTGCAGCGCAGCTTTACGCGGGATTAGCAGAAGAGATCTCTATTTCTCTACATATTTCTAGACATAAATGTAACAGCGCAGTTCAGGAAGGTCTGGCTAGTGTTAAATTTGTCTGAAAAACACATACATTTGACGTGAAACTATTTGATTGCAGATGGCCGACCAGCAAAATTATACTCCATTCTAGAGGTTTGGTTCTCTGCGAAAATTCACGTTCTTGAACTAGGTTAATGTTTTTATTTGCTTCAGAACTTTTAATTGCCAAGCTCACTTTCTAAATGGTTTATTCTTAGAGGTCGTGTCTTTTAAATTTACAAATTTAGTGATTCATCTCTTCAGAACTTCACTAGATCCTTGTTTCCACTGTCCACACCTCCCTTCTCCACTGCCTTGTTGGGTGTGTCCACCACCCAGGCTATCCTTCGAGCTAACCAAATCAGCGATTCCAAAAATCCCAGCCATGTCTTGCAGACCTATAGCACATTCATTAACAGCAATTCAAGTGCAAAGAGCTTATCGAGAAATTCCAGTCCCTATTCCAGCTACAAGCAAAATACCTCTGGCCCAAATACAGCATTGAAATTTGGTTATAGTAAATATGATGCAAATTATCAAAGCTCCACACTCAATCATTCCCTCTACAATTCACTTGGAAGCAGTCAAAAGACTTATTTGGCAGACGGAAACAATTCTGCTTCAAAAAAGAGCTATATAGCAGGGCGATATGCCCGTGAAGGCACTAATGAGAAAG
This sequence comes from Subanguina moxae, assembly GCA_000981365.1. Taxonomy (NCBI): domain Eukaryota; kingdom Metazoa; phylum Nematoda; class Chromadorea; order Rhabditida; family Anguinidae; genus Subanguina; species Subanguina moxae. The sequence goes on from BBSZ01010144.1 coordinate 12,520, forward strand.
TGAAAAAAGTCACATTAGGGGAAAGCAACAAACCAAAGCAAGTGCAGAGCTTTGCCTATTCGACACACAGAAGAACGGGTCAACCTTACAAATTTTCCTAGTGCTCATATGTGGTTAGGAGGACTTGAATCGGAATTAAAAAACGGACAATTAGCACAAATTTAACAAATTGCTCAGCATTGTTTATGTAATGAAAAATATATTTCCAGTTTGTTGAATTTAATAGTAGACATATGTTTTATCAAAAATTTGTCGAAAAGCAGTCAATAAAGTCTCTATACAGGTTTTAGATTTAAATTAGGGTGAGTGTGATAGATATTTACCTACTTTAATATGGAGACCCAATAAAATTTCGGAAACTT
>BBSZ01010146.1:0-10313 GCA_000981365.1 Subanguina moxae
AATCCGAGCAATACTCTTGACCATAAATGCATTTCAAGACTTTTCTTTGCGCAGCTCCAGTAACTAAAACATGGTGCTGTTATCAAATGATTTGCGATCAAATGATTTGCGATCAAATGAGTTGCGATCAAATGAGTTGCGATCAAATGAGTTGCGATCAAATGAGTTGCGATCAAATGAGTTGCGATCAAATGAGTTGCGATCAAATGAGTTGCGATCAAATGAGTTGCGATCAAATGAGTGCGATCAAATGAGTGCGATCAAATGAGTACGAACCGGTGAAACTACATACAGCCTTTCATGAAATTGTATATTTCGCGTTTTTAGTAAGCAATCGAAGCGTCAGCTGCGGTAGCAGTGGCTACGGTTCCAACAAAGCTGTCGACAACTTTTGGCCGTCTGTTCTCGCTTTGGTGATTTTTGGCTTCTCTTTGCATTCGATTAGCGCCTTTTGTTCGTACAAGGTTCCGGCTGCTTTTCTCCTTTTGCTATTTTCCTGCATTATGTGGGAGTGGCTTGAGTTACATGGTTTGAAGTTGACGCGAGATGAGGTAGGATTTCAGTGATAAAACTTTTCTTTGTCAATTTTCTTGTCTTCTTCCGTTAATGCTGTCGTTTTAGTATTTGTCCTTTGACGTTTCCAACATTTTGACCAATTCTACTGCTTTGGAATATACGAAGAATCTGGTTAGTGATCCACAGTCGCCTCCGACGCCTGGTCGACAACAGTCTGATGTGGATATCCCGATGACCGATGCGGAAAAGAAAGACAAAAAATAGCGATCTAGCAGATCTTTTCTCGTTGCTTATGTACGTTAAATTTACGAACAATGCGCTCAAGATTTGATTTCGGTGCGCGAGTAAAGGCATTATCGTTGTTATTGTTTTTTCTCCTTTTTTCAGTTTTGTGTTTTATGTTGAAGAAGTAGGTTCGAAGGCCAGGTTAGAACTGTCAGCTATTGAAAGGTGTTTTTTGATGGCGCGTAGATAATTCCTAAATGTTCTAGTTTTGCAGTCTCACGTTGTTTTTTTATAAAATTTAAAAATGCAAAAACTTGTGCAAATGAAAAAAACATTTGCATTTGCAAAAATTTGCGAAACGCCCATACGCCCTTATAACTAACCCTCGCCCCCATTCTTTTGGTGGGTGAGGGGTATAATAGAGTCCTCTGAAGACACCCCAACCATTGAAGACACCTTTGTCGCTGTCGTTATTTCTCTTTGTCTTTTTCAATGCAGTCACCCAGAGTCCTTATAATTATCTTTGTCTCCGTCTTTGTCATACCGTTAGGAGAAGACTAATATACCACAAGCAAAACTAACGGCTCTAAAATCTCTTTTATTGAACAATGTAAACTCCTCATACACATATGACACATAACACTGTTACATGACGCTATTCAAAAGAAATCAGATGCCGAAGGACGGCTTGGCCAAAAACTGCTCGTTGATTGGACGCTTGACTTGTCCTCTGTTGGCAATGGCGAAAATGGCGGCAAATTTAGCAAGTTGTCAGTCACAGAAGCGATGGGAGTAGACTTAGACTGACACAACGGAGAACTAGGAACTTCTTTCTTCACATTGACTAACTTGTTATAGAAAGCAGGACTGTATAAGGCACTGGAGCGAGATGACAAAGGCGTTCTAAATAAACCATCGAAATTAAAAGTGTTGAGACGACAGCCAAAAATAAAAATGCCTTGAAGACGGGCTGCCGTATCGCAATTTGTCTGTTCCAACACAAATTCCAAGTGTTGCAGTTGCAAACTTCCGCGCAGCTGGAGACATAGTAGACAATTTTCCTGTGCTTCTAGCTGAGTTGAATGTTGGCGTCTTTCTAAAAAGAAAAAGTTGGCTCTTAGGACAAAATAAGACATATATTTTCGCAATCGACTTTTCTCGATAACTTAAACGGATCCACACTTGCGCACGAACTTTTGCGCATCCAGGTCATTTTTTTCATTTATGCACATGATAGAGAAAATAACAATAATGAAAATAATATTTTTTTTGAAAATATTGAAAACAATTTTTGCCTTCTGGTGGAGTTTCATTCATTTACTACTCATCACATATCGGAAAAAATTGTGACTGCATGACTGTGAGGTTTCTTCACGACAAGACCCTAAGTATCTTCAAGAGTAGAATAAGCACAAACTAGGAAACTTTTTCGCGAGCAACACCAATATCGTAGGCGGTCATCACAAATCACGCCATTTTTCCGTCAAAGATACTCTTAACGATCAATGAAAGGAACTTTAGTTACTGTAGGACAACTAGGATAACTGATAAATATTAACTAGGACGACGATATTGAGAATAAGAAAACTTCGCAAATACAGAAGAGCAGAAAATCACTGATTTGCGTAAAAGTGGATGCGCAAAAATTCGGTGGACAAATATGTGAATATTTTTCCGAGGATGCTCACACGCTCTAAATAAAGGAATAGGATTAACTTACGGAGCCATCTTTTGAATAGCATCCATAGCGTGCTTCCTTTTACCATGGTACCTTTTGGCGATCCTCTCCGCAATTTCTTGAGCCACCTTTTCACGCACAGGCACATCTGGTATCTTAAAAGATGGTCCATCTTCCACAGCATCAGAAATGTCGGGCGCGTCCAATCGGAAAGGCGTCCCTTCAATCTCACCCCATGTCATCAAAGGAGATTCATCAATGCCTAGAAATGAAATTCAAACCGCACAATAATGCGAAACTCATTGAAATACCTGGCGCTGGAGTAGGAGTGGCTACCAATCCCAGTGTGGAAGCGTCGACCTTACCCAGTTCTTTGCCTGTAATATCCACATGTCCAGAATGATTTGCAGCCTGCTGGAAGGCTGCCCTCGCCATAACTGTCTAAAAAGGGAATGATGAGTAAAAAAAAATACCAAAAAAACAAAATTTACTTGGTGTGGCTGCTGATTGAACTCTGCCCTGAATCTCGTAGCTTCTTTGTTAATCACTTTTTCGTTTTGTTTTGCCCTGTCAATGTATTCCGCCATAGTTAGCGGAGCTTCCTCGAGCTTAAAAAACACAGTGTTCCTAGCTCTGTAAGACCACCCATCAATTTTGTTCGACTTCTCTGCTGAAAATTCCTTCTTTCTTCTTTATTTAGATCACAAAGATGTTTTACCTTCACCATTTTTTAAAGCGACCAGCTGTTCATCAGGAGCAGTGATGGCTAGAGGAGCATCACGAGAAATAGCTTCGTTGTGCTTCTTCTCTGCATCATACATCCAAGCATTTTTCACATGCTCTCGTTTATTGTGAAGTGCCGCTAATTCTTCAAATGAAGCATTGTCTCCGCTAGTGTATTTGTCTAAATAAGATTGCACCGAGAGCATGTCCAATGGAGTCTTCTTCTTTTTCTTCAGCTAAAATAAATAGGTTTCTGATTATCAAAAAATGGGAATGATTGTAAAAAACACACCAGTGCTTCATTGTCACCCTCCTTGTTGGCATACAGCGACTCCTCTACGTTTGACGGCCCTGGACTTTCTGGATCGAAAACAGAAGGAGTAGGTCGGGCAGATGGCGAAGTTCTTCTGTCAGTCCTTCTGGTGCTGTATCGGATCTGCAATTCCCGGATCTTTAGATGATCATTTCTTGCCAATGCTTCTAGGTATTCAGACTGTGCCTGAAATTTAAAAGATTTAAAATAAAAGTCGTAAAAAAACGAAAGATTTACTTTTAATTTTGGAAGTTCGGGAAAATAGTCTCTAACGATGAGCTTCTCCAAATTGTCAACATACTTCTCTTCTGGTAGCACTTTCCGGTTCTCTTTTTTAGTTTCCAGCAATTTTGCTCCAAGGCAGACGACTTTTTCTTTAGTGGAAGACGCCGGAACGGGAATAATTGCGTCCACTCGATCAAAGCTGTTTTGCATTTTACTATAGCTTGGCAGAGAGTAAATATCTAAAATATATAAAGACATATAGTTGTGACTACAAAGGAGCGCTATACAAAAACGCGACCAAAAACAAATTCGAAAATTTTGTGATAGAACCCACCCCCAGAATCGTAAGAAAAATCATATATTTAGGTATAGGATATAACCAAGCAGTGTTGAGGATTCGGGGAGGGAGGAATATATCCTAACAGCGTCAAAAGTTCTTTTGGTAAACTTCTTACCCTTCTTTAGGCTTATCGACATGTAATTCATCGATTTTGGACACTTTTTACATTTCAGGTCTAATAGTGTGGTGTTTCTTTCCCCAGTATATATTTTCTAAAATTAGAAGATGATACTCGCTACACAATGATAGGTCAAGCGTTAAATTGAGCTCAAAAACTTTCAGAATAAAGGCATTACACGTCGACAACCCTACTCTTCTTTGCCACTATTACCGTTATGTGAACTTCTTACCAAAAAGACTCTTTATCAAAAGCATCACTCACCAAAATCACATTTATCAATGATTCTATGATAAAGGGACGTTCCGTCAGATTTTGACATTTGTTAAAATCTAACGAAACGCTAATTTTGCTTTGGTCCTTCCGGCCTTCCTCCTTTTGACTTTTTTTTAGTTTTTTTGAAACTACCCTTTTGCACAAACTAAAGGCTTAGGATAGACCAGCGCACGTCATCCGTAAACCAGTGCGCAACTTGTTTAATTTTTTTAAATTCTGTTTTGACTTTTGAAGGCTACCATCTACATCCGGCGAGTAGACTATCCATTAAGAACTTGAGGAGACAAGCACATTAGCTTGAAACAGTTTTGAGTCTATCTTTTTTAGCGTATTAAAAATGCTTAGGAGAGGCTAAAACAACAGGGTGGACCAAGAGAAAGAAGCAGCGGATTTTAGAATAAAGTACGAGTTTCTTTGTCGAGCATCAGCAACTTGCACCAGTATTCATCAATATGCTTGGCAATGAACTCGGCGACTTTACTTCTCATAAGGCCGTAGTAATCTTCACTGCCAGTCACTCCTACAGATAGATCTCTGCGACAATATAAATATTTGTTGCAAACATGACTGGTGAAATACCCGAACCCGCGATTGCCATAACATAATGTGAAAGCACACTTGTTGACTAAGCACAGTTAGCATTGATAAACGCGAAGATTGCCAAATTTTTACGGAAAAAAGTTTAAAAAAACTCAACAAGGAGACCAAGGCAAAATTAGCGTTTCGTAATGACATTTGTTAAAATCTGACAAAACATCTACGCACCGATTCTACACCCATATATGCATCACATGAAGTATTTAGTCAAATAAAATCCGGGAATTTAAAAGCAAAAAGTAACACAGATCCAAATTTAGGAAGAAGGGTACTTTTCCCACCGTATAACACTTTCCATAAAAATGTATATGTTTGAAAGGGTCGGTTTGAAATGTTTTCCCTACCAGTTCAAGGCTTTCGACATAATAACGACTTGAGTAATGACGTCAATAAACAAAGATAGCAACAATCTCTTGTCTTCAGGTGACCATTTAATGTGCACAGGCGTTATCTTTATCATAATGTCAATCTTTTAAAACCTAGGTGTAACTAGTAATACGCATTTGCCTTCGGGTGGGATTTTGGGACGGGATTTTTAGCCAAAAAAATTTAGGGATCGGGATTGTGACAAAAAAAAATTGGGATCCCGAACAAATTTTCGGGATCCAGACAGGTTATTGCTACTAGCTTGACTTTGTATGTGCTGTTTACTTTCAACTGATTGCAGGGTGATGTTTATTTGGATAATTTTGGGCGATTTTAAATGCGGTCCAATTTTGGGTGGTTTTATAACCGGTCCAATTATGGTCGGTCCAATTATGGCCGGTCCAATTTTGAGCGCGGTCCAATTTTGGGCGTGTCCGCGCCGCGGCGATGTTTCGACGCGGCGTTATTTTGTCCGTGGCCGAATTCAAAATCATATTTTTGGCATTGTGTTTTGGCCTACTTTTTACAAACAGGTCTTAGGCAAGTTACCACCCAATTTATAGCTGAAATAATAAGCTGCAATTTGAGTGGTAACTTGCTTGACAGTTGTCTCCAAAAGGTAGGTTAAAAACACAATGCCAAAAATACGATTTTGAATTAGGGGGTGTGGTAACCACACTGTGGTTTTATTAGAGAGAATACGGTATTTCAAAAATGGGGATATTAGATTGCGAGTTGATTCAGCTGCGATTTTTTTTGTTCGGTTGAAAATTACGCGCCACACAACATTGAGTAATCGGACAGAAACTTCTGAGTGGGTCAAAATCCAGGAAACCCCAAAAACAAAATTTCAAAAGTTTTTTCTCACAACTTTAAATTTTAGAATTTTTCTTCCGCTTAGGAAAAAGTAAATTATTTATTGTAAATATGCCACTCGACTCAGAATTTTTTGCTCTGCAAAATGGTATATAACGTTTTTTGATATGAGCGTTACCCATTGTTGATGTTTCCATGTGAGTAGGAATTTGTTTTTAGTTTTTGAGTGAAGTGAAGTTGGTGAAGTGTGTGCCAATTGGAAGCTTCTTTCTAGAAGCTTTGATTAATATATTTTTTTTCTTAGAGCGTCATGTCAAAAAACATATCGAAGAAGGAAGAATTAAAGGAACGTCGTATCATGAATGAACTAATGTACAGACCATTACGTGAAGAGCTCATTCATGTATAGTTATTTATTTATTTATTTTCGTTTCTTACATTTTCTAGGACTTGGATGATCACGCTGAAGAAGAGCTTGGTGATTTTGAGTTTGCTGAGGAGTCTTCAACTTCGGGATATTTGGAAAAGTTTGGCAACGGTAGGAGTGCATGCTCGCTTCTAGTCACATTATTGACTTATTACTTTTAGCTGTCAAAAGGATTCGTCTTCAAAGATACAATCGGCAGCTCGCAGCTAGAGAAAAAAAGCGGATGACTGTTTACAAGCTCAAATTGGTTGAAAAATTTATCACCGAATCATCAGTAAACATTTATATTGTAGTAAGGGCTTGTAATACATAACTTCCGCTTGCAAGAGTGGGACACGGTTTGGGTAATTTGGCGCTAACCGGTTCTCAGTTACTCAATTTTACCCTGATACTCCTCAGCAACGTTTTTACTCGGGCGTTTTCTAAGTAATTTTCAAAAGCTACTAAATATCTGGTTGGTCGAGTATATCGAGGATATGTATTTTGCATAACTTTGTCCCATTCAAGAGAACGTTGAATATTTAGAGTATTAGTTTTTATAGAAGCATCTCAGCACCAAGGAGACAAGGTCTGCACCAAACAATTCTATCTTTTCAGCTCTCCATCAATTTGTGAGGCATCCAGACAAAATCGTCGAGCTAGTAGAGAAGATTGAAAGTAAAAATTCATTTCTGCGTCGCAATCTGTAATTGTAGTTGGTTTTAACTTTTTACTAACTTACTTTTTTAGAAATGGAATATATTGCAAAAGAGATTAAGGACTTGCGAAATGGTCTACTGTTGAACGAAAAGAAGATGAAAAAGAGAAGAAGATTCGAAGAAAAAACGTCCGATTTCAGTTAATTCAGTGGGTATCGTTTTGCTTCATTTGCTATAATTGTTATCTAGTCTATCAGAAAATAAGTAATAATAAATTCACTTTAGATCGGCAGGCTACGCGGAAGATTGTACGAGGAACCGCTTAACGCCACTTCTCGAAAAAATGGGTGCATAGACGTTCGCAACTTTTTGTATTTGCAAATTTTATATAATATACCCCGTGCAAAAAGGGTATAACTCATACCTGGATACCATAAACAAATCAATGAGGTGCCTTATTTAAACTTTTATTGATGAATGAATAAAAAACTGTCTTGGAATTTGATCCACCAATGAATCAAGAAAAACTTTTGATTTAGGGAGTTCCTCACAAAGAAATTGGAAAAATTGAATTCGGTTTACAATTGATTCAACAAAAAATATTTAAAGTTTAATTCACACTCGAGACTTGATTCATAGATGAGTCAAGAAAAAATTATGAGAGAGTAAACCAGCTGGTTGACAACTCAAAACAAATAAGAATGAGCACTGAATGAAAGCAATAGTCTATACATAAACAAAAAAATGTCTTTGATCAAGTTTCTACTTTGAGACAAATATTAGATTCTACTGAATTATATTGTTTTTATGTACGAATTTTTATATAATGAAATCTGGAGTAGCATAAATTTCGTTTTTACACGCATAGAATAGGAGGTTAAGCATCCACCCAATTTTTCCCCAGGGACTTGCACCCATCCATTCTTTTTCACCCCAAAAACTATATTCGATTAAAAACGTTTTTTCGCCTTTTTATTGCTTCACTTTTTGCTTCATATAAAAAAGAATGGTATTGGGTGTTCTTGAATAGAAGTCCCCAATTTTACAAGGATTTTTGTTTCTCACGGGTCATCTCCCAGTAAGTTCTGGTTCATATCTAACGTGCACTCGCTTTCCCAGCCTACAGCTTAGTTATATTCAAAAAGATATTTTAAGGTTTCTTTTTTGGTATGCTATTGGGTTAGTGCATAATTAGCGATGGTTTTTCGGCGCCCTATAAAATTTGTTAATGCGTTAATTTTCTATATGTTTTTGAGCATTTTTACTTCCTCAAAATTAGTTGAAAGCTATGAGCATCTACAATCACTTGCATCTTCGTCACATCATGTTCTATCACTTTGAAAAAAAAACTTCTATTTAAAAATGAAAAAAAATTACCAACTGTCTCTTTTACCTTTTTCTTAGACCATTTGGCAGCTAGTTAATCTTTCGTTGTTCTGCGGCAAGTTTTCCAGAAAAGACTTTCTATGAGCACTCAAAACGTTTCGCTGCAACCAGCCTCCCGGTCAAGGACAGTCAAAAAAAGGAGAAATACTTTACTTATATCATTTCTGGCTCTAATGGTCATGATTTTGTTCTTCGTTTATATAATGGTCGTGGCAGGGGCCAGCTTGGCAGTCTACTATTCCACCGGAAACCAATTGATGACTAGAGAATCACAATTGGGTTTGTTTCAATCAAATATGATAGAAAGCAATCCAGTGCTTGGAGGAGATAGTAAACAAGACACTTTCTATAGCTTTTCCAAAGCTATGCTGAGCAAAAGAGTGGTATGGATGAGGAATAGTGCCAGTGAAGCAGAGGAGACAGGTCAAGAAATCAACCAATCCACAGCTGAGGAATGGGATGAGCGGGTGGTGGAATTGCTTGGAGGGGGCAGAAGAGATCCTCCAGGTTGAACTTTTGACTTTATTTTATTTAAACTGTCAAAGTTTTAATTGCAGCAGAGAGAAAAAAGACTGTGGTCAGAAACAGTGTGGAAGCTCTCAAACAGTTACCCTTTGTCAAAATATCACTGTCTAGATTAGTAAATAAGGAAGAGAGTGGTTGAGCTAATTGAGATGACCCACGACTCAACAGAAGAAAATAGAACTATTGGGCTTGCACACAAAATCTAAATGTGTTGCTATTAAGAGGCTTTCCAGATGTTTTTATTACTAATAAAATTCTTAAGGTCCTTTCACTCTTCTCGTTTGAAATTTTGCAGCAAATATCTATTTTTCTCTAAATCTAGAGATAAAATACATTTCATTTCTCTAACTTTTTTGAATGATCACTACGCCTATGCATATTTAACACCAGAAGCTTTAATCTCTGCTCCCTAGAGCATAAAGAGCCCAAACTACCCAAATACCCTAGTGAATTTTGAGCCCACCCTGGATGACCTTAACGAAACTATCGTATCCAACACTTTGCTTCAGCTATTAAAATACTTGATAGTGTGCAGGCTTTGGCAAAAGCAGTTTTTGTTGGGGAGTGATAAAATCGAAGAATTGACATTTTGATTCAGAAATATTTTGATCTGTTCAAGGTTTGCCTAGGTTTTTTGTGCCTAATTACTGATTAGACCATCAATTTAGAGTAGGTTTCTGACCGCTCAGATTACATATAAACATCATTGGTTAGTGCAGCACGGACCGCAGTTTATACATCGTTGGCGGTTTTGGGGGCTCGGAAAGAGCAGTCAGTCAAAGCAATGCATCATCAGGCTAACAAGGATGAAAGAAGGTTTGCATCAGGGACGGAGCCGACTTTTAAAAAAATAGTCAGAAACAGAAAACAGAAATCAGAACGTCAAAAAAGTCAGAAAACCAGAAAATCAGAATCAGAAATCAGAAAGCCAGAAAATTTTCGAACCCTTCTCTAACACTCTGAAATCGCAGAATAAATGTTCATCTATCAAAACAAAACCAGAGTACCAATTGCAATTTATGCGCAAAACAGTCATAAGAAACCACACCCAAAAGTCTCGTCGTCTTTTTCATTGACGCAGCCGCATCTCGCAGAAACAAATGGACCTAGAGTAAAAATACAGAATCGTATCATCATCAAAAAG
>BBSZ01010147.1:0-13078 GCA_000981365.1 Subanguina moxae
CAGGTCGCTTGTTGACACCTAAAAAAGAGGAAGAAGCCAAAAGCAATAGACGGCAAAATAAAGAGAAACTTATCTAATGAAACATGCAAGTGCCATCAGCAATCCGGCAGGGAACGTCAACAGCGCTTGTTTATTCACACCTCAAACCTAAAACACACACAAGCATAAATCTAGCAGATGGTTGAAAAAATGTGAGAGCGAATAATATGAACAACGTCATACGAACTCGAAAAAGAAGCAAAATGACAATTTTGAAATTCAAATTAAATTTTTTTTGAATTCACCTGGTACCCGCCTTTTTTAAACTGAAAAAATATTCCCATCGGGCGCGAGCATGCCCCTTTAACTGTTTTTTAGCAGTTTAAGTAGACACGAGTTCGATTCCCACTCGGGGCCACCCCTTTTTGTGAGATTGCTACTGTACCATCTTTTAGGTTATTAACAAAAACTGCATTTCAGTACAAAAATAGCGTGCTACTACACTTCTTTTGTGCTACTGACATTTGTCTTAGCATTATTACAATAAAATTGCCTAACAAAATTATTTATTTAAGCCATTCATCGGCTTTTCTTTTGCAACAACCAAACCTTTGTGTGGTTTTTCCTGCCCCAAAAGTCTGGTGTAAACAGCAACAAATCCATCATCTCCCACTCAATTATTTCACTCTTGAAAAATGAGAAGATACTTGTCGGCTCCTAATTAGCACAAAACTCGTGGTGTAAATATGCAGAGGGAACACCTGTTTTTTTGGCAATAACCTCAAGAGGAATCACTGCACAAACACAGCTTCCATCCATTAATTCCCCTCTTTGGCGGTTAATTCCTGACTTTTTGCCTTCCCTCTCTCTCCGACACACACAAATATTGGGGAGAGGTCTCATGGGGAGGAGGCTGTTGACACCTCATGACCCTAAGAGCCCTGTTTGGCCTCCTTATCCCTCTAACTTCAAAGGGCATGCGCCCATGCTGCTACTGAATTGCGGACAAGAAGACACCGAAAGCCCTGGTCGAGAGTGGCTAAGCCTCTTGCTGATTGAAATGGAGAAAATAAATTACAAGGATCACACGCTGTGAAAAGACTGGGATTTGGAGGGGGAACAGTGGCTGGAAAATAAAGAAACCTTTACGCCACTACCGTTTTCTCTTTATTAGTATTTTTTTAATTTATTGCCATATCAAAGAAGAGAGGGAAAGTGATTTGCTAAAGAAATTGGAGGTTCCTTGTTGTGTGAAAGCAGTTTTTTTGACATAAAAAATATTCGAAGACTGTAGGGAACTAATTTGACCGATTTGGTTACGATTTTTGACCCTTTTTTTATTTTAAAAAGTGCTAAATTAATATTTGTGATTTTATTTGCACTCAAAAATGAATTTATCCTGAATAAGCTAGAAACAGGGAGCCTAGTACTTAACTATGAGCTTTGAATTTTTTATTAATCTTAGATTTTATAAATAATGTTGTCTTTCTAAAAAAAACCTCAGAAATTTGAAACAGAATTTTAAAAGGTGGCTTGCTTGCTGAGATATTATAAAAAATAGTGGAAGGAGGCTAAAGCTGAATTAACAGCTTACTGTAATGATACATCAGCAACCAAGACACTTTTCTAAATTGTGTCTTTGAATTAGGATTAGAAGGAGCAGAACAAATACTAATAATAAAAATTGTGATCTCTATTTAGAAGTATACAAAAATTTTAAAGAAACAATAGGTAAATAACCGCGCACAATAAAATGTGGATGCACACCATGGGAAGCGAACTCGAAGACAAAGTGAATTAGTTGTTTTTTGAAAAAGCATATACTCAATGCCACCGTACCATTTAAGTAACTTTGCGACAATAAGAAAATACTTTACATTATCCAATGATATCCTTTATCATTGGAAAATAAACAGTTATTAGAACCTTTTCAAACGAACCTTTTCACATTCAGGACATCTATATTCCTCATGCATAATTCTAGGACATCGATGCATAGCCAGTCGAAACACATCTTCATATTTAACCTGAAAAAAAAATCAAAGTTCAGAACTTTCGCTATAAATCAACAACTAAAGATCACCTTGCACAAAGAACAAACAGACTCTCCAATAACATTAGGAATGGAAGCAATCGCAGCACGAGAGTCTTCAGAAATGTGCACATAGGAGGCTGTATCATCTAATTCGACGGCTTTTTGGCGATCATCGGCGGAAACATCGCAAGCATCCTGCAATCATTAAATTAGGTTTCAAATATAAAAAAAAAAGCTAGCTTCTATGCATTGGTACTAGAGTTGGGTCCGACAAAAAGACAGAAAAAATGGTCCCATCCCTCTCCAATACCAAAGTTTTTTATTCTCGTGTGAAGGTGAACAAATAGGGAAACAAGACGGATATTCTGCATACCTTGATGAACATTCCAGAAACAGGGGAATTGGTTTCGGTGTCTTGTCTCAGCAATTTCTTTTTCACAGTTTTTGCCCTCTTTTTGGATGCAGACGCAGGGACAGACATGCAACATGTTGCTTCCGCCTCATCTTCCAACTTTCTCTTTCTGATGTCTTTAGCTGCTACCCTCCTATTGTTTTCTTCTTTGGTTAAATTGATTGAAGGTGTCGTGGCTGAGTTGTTAGGGGATGAACAGCAGGACGAAGAGACCGGCCTGGACAAGGAGCTGCTTTTGTTGCCTTCGGAAACCTCATTTTGTTTGCCGATCAAGCTTTCTAGGGTTGTAGATGTCTCTTGGACTTGGTGTTCAACAAAAGTGTGCTAAAATTGAAAGATTCTTTTTTATGTCGAGTGGTTGCTACGAGTTCTTTTGATGCTTGTATCTCCGCTATTTTATTTAAAAATTCTACTTATGCCATTCGAAAGCCCCGCCAATTTTGCGTCGAATAATGCCTTAAACTTATTGTTTTTAGATAAAGTAAGATAGATTTTTTTAAATCGAATTTGTAAGTTTCTCATGTTCAAGTTCATAAACTTTTCCATTTTCTTAAAAAAGTTACGATTCACCTATCTTTAACCCTATTTTTGAAGAAAGAGGTGCTGCATTATTAGAACTTATTGGGTATCTAAAAATCAACTTTTTTGACCACCAACCTTTTTAATTTCAGGCGACAGCTTGAGCTGTTGCTGTTGTTGCAAAGCCATGGTAGCCACCAAGAATTCTAGATTAGGCTGCTGTTGGCTGAGCAGCATTTGGAGTTGCACTAATTGAAGAGCCGCATTGTAGTCTTGCAGTAAGGAGTCACCACGCTGACTACTTCCAAACACTCCATTAGGTGGAGTAACCGAAGTTTGGGTGAATAAGCCAGTGGTTGTTGCTAATAAGGAAGACGTGTCCCAACTAGGGGTTTGAGATTGGTTGACTGGACTTGTGCTTAGTAACCTCCTCAAGAGGTAATCCCCTCCAGCAAACATCTTAAATTGTGCGGTTATTATTTTTGCAAGAAACTTGAAAACATGCGCTGGTTGGATTTTGAGTATGAGCTTGAATATCTTTTCAGATTTTTACATCCATGAAAAATGTAAATTTTTAAGCTGGCAACCGAACCTGGCCCGAAAACTTCGAAGTTTAAAAGTCCATTTTTCCACTTTGCTCAATTTAATCCAGTCACTTACACCACAAATGCCAATAATTGAGCCAAAAGCAGATGGTTGAGTCACACTTTTCCTGTTTCTCAAACAAAAAAAACCCACCGAAAAAGAAGGAGGTGAGTAAAGAAAAAAGATATTTCGCAAAATCTTTCACAACAAATCCAGTCCTTCTTTCAAAACCTACTAGTACCAAAATTCCTGCACAAACTTGTAATAGATAGAATCTAAACGAAACAGAGGCTATCCGATGTAAACCCAAAGTGGAGCTAATCAAAACTTTTATTACCAGAAGATAAAAAATGGAAGACTGAAAACATATCCTATGTCTAGAGAAAAGAAATCAACAAAAGCAGTGCGACTCTGGCAACAGTTCAAACTGCGACCACTCAAGCAGTAATCAGATAAAATCTCAACCACTAAGCTATACTGAAGCTCTATAACTCGAGTTTTAACTCCTTAAATAGGAAAATTAAATAGGAAAAATTAATTTTCCGCAACTTATTCTAGGAAGTGCCCAACCATCCTCTTTACAGTAGCACACAGAAATAGCAGAATGAACCTCTGATGGTTTTTGTAGCAGAAGGAGGTCTGCCACCCTCCCACTCCCGAGCCACCTACAAGAGCCCTTAATTTGGGCATTGGGGGTGGGATTAAGGCAGCAGCAGGAAAGCCCGGTGTCCACTTGCCTCCATATAGAAGGGGAGGAGAGAGTACAAAAACTGATGATCCATTATGTTTTATGTATGCATGGCATGCTCAGCTTCTAGAAGAGGATGTGTGCCTTGTTTGTGCTGCTGCTTTCAATCGACCATCTGCCTCTAAAACAGGCAGAAAAACGTTCTTTTGGGAATCAGAGCTGGTAGATTTAAGAGCTTTTGCTGGGACACACATAAAGTTAGTAGACCAATCAGTTTCTAATCTTTATAATTTTTGAAACATCTGCAGCTAAGGTTTACAAAATTTGTCTTACCAAATGTTTACTTCCAAAAATTTATAAGATATTGTATTTCTTCTATTCTATTCAATAATAAGCGCCTCCCCTAAATTCAAAAAAACGTGTTTGTGACGCGGTGTTTTTCACATATATTTTGTTGATGACCCTTGAGTGCCATATACAGGAGAGAGAACCAAAAAAGAGGGAGAAAACAGGGTGATTCAAGAAATTTTTCGGCTTTCAATTAGCTGTAACTTATTCCAACTTTCACTGCTTCGACAAGCTTTTTTATTAGATTCCCCCCCAATCTGAAGTTTTGTTTGGTACCAAAAAAGCTATATTCATAGCAAAAAAAACTCTTTACTGATTGACAATTTAACATAGCACGAAGAAATTGGGACAATAATAGAAGAAATTCAACTGTTATAGCTTTGCCCACATTCTTTCCACCAACAGCGATGAGACGATTTTCATAGGCGTCGATTGCTGGTATCTTTTTAAAAGCCATATCGATCCTATCTATGAGCTCATCCAAGTCTTCGATCTCGATTCTGTAGACACAGATGTTAATCCATCCCTGCAGGAAAAATACACATGGAGTCAAGTCAAGCGAATATGGAGACCAAGGAATATTTGGAGATCCACGGCCCATCCACCAATTTCCAAAAGTTCCATTCAGCCAAACGAGTCCAATGTGGTGACGCACCATTCTGAAAGTTAAAAAAGGATATAAACTGTCAAAACATAAGTGGAATCCAAATTTACCTGCATGAAAATTTTTTGATTAAATTTGTGCTACTGCTGAAGTTTTAGAAGGATTTGTGCCTGGAGTAGTTAGAGGTATTTGGCGCTATGTATGCTGTTGTGAAAAAAGAATAGACCAATCACGCCCTGCCTACCATTCATAAACCAATGAGAGCAAAAACTATGACGCGAGGCGAGTGCAGGAGGATTCTTTCATGCCAGATTGAATTGTCTAAATTCAAAACTTTGTTAAATGGTCGTGTACAATCAGACTTCAATTTCACGGTCCTTACTTTTCTAAAAAAGTACGGTATGGTTGTTCCCAAACAAAACGACAAATTGAGGGGAATCTAATGAAAAAAAAACTCGTCGAAACGATGAAAATTAAAAAATTATAGCCGATTGAAAATAGTGGTGTTAAAATAGGACCAGTATTGATTTCTTTATTATTTATTGTTCAGTTCATTAGTGATCATTAGCTTCTGCGTCAACATTCTTGCAATTCTATAAAAAAACACGTAGGATATGCTTATAACAAACCTAAATTTCTTTAAGTTTCTTTCTAATTCTCCCGTTGTTAGCTTGATAACGGTCTCCACAGAATTTGCAGTAACCAAAGGAAAACGAACTTTCCATTTCTGTCATTTTCTTTCTCTCGCTCAAAGTATTCCAAAAGACCAAGAAATATGCCTTCCTTTGCTCATCTGAAAATGCGAATATTATTATTCATAAAAAAAAACACAGAAAATTTGTGAAAATAAAAAAAGACATAAAGTTGCCCAGAAAATCTCAGAAATGTTGCGTAATTTCGAATTTTTTTCTGTGATTAAATGAGCGATTTGCTTCCATAGGCCATTTAATATTAAATGACCGGTTAAAAAGCATTCAACAACCCTAGTAAAAATCATCTTTTGGGTTTTTAACAAACTATTTTCAAAAGTTTTTCTATGAGCTAGTACAGTACTTTGTAACACATAGAATATCTCTAAAAGACATACGAAAAATGTTTTTCACTAACTTTTTTAGTGCTTTAGTCATTTTTTCAAAAAAAGTTTTGAGCAAAAAACTTAAAACAATTTCAAGCCCATAAGGGAGACCAACTGATTTTTTTTTTTATCCAAAACCGCATTTTCTGGTCGATCTTGTGATAAATTTTTCGGGTATATTAGTGGTTCTGACATTCATACTTCAGAAGCCTATAAAAAGATAGCTTTTCTATTTTAAAAAAATGTATTCCGAACGATGGCTATGCTCAGCAAACAATCTGCAAATAAAAAATGAGATGAATGATCTCCATGACACCTACAGCTTTTTCATTGTTCAGCCCGAAATATTTGACTGGCGGCAATTGTTTTGAGTGAAAAGAGACAGAAATCAAAGAAGAAAATTAGCATAAATTGTGGACCTGGAAAAGGGAGAAGGAGAAAATGGTTTGGCACATGGCTGTGGATTGGATTCGAGGCGAATTCAAATGAATGTTTCTAGGAAACACAACCAAATACCTCTTGGATGCAATTTATTATTAATGAAAATCAAAACGGTTGGCCCATCCAAAATTGGAGTAGCAGTAGTAGCTATGTAATGTTTGGTTGACAAGCTGAACTCATCAACAATTCCTCAAATCACCAATGAATGTAGGATTTACCTGAGAGATTCCAGTGAAAGGCAGGCATATTTGTAGGATTATGGTATTGTTATTGTCCATAAATTTGTTTGTTTCGGTAATAGGGAAGGCAAAAAAATATATCTCATTATTTTTTATGTAAAACATAATTAAATGATAGTCATTTAAGACTTAATAATTAGTTTTTACAGGAATTTAGGTGCAAGGCCACTTAATATGGGTTTTAAACTTTTCCCTATAAATGCCGTAGTCTTGGAGAATTTTCTCTTTTTGAGACACGCTGGTAAGCGAAAAAACCTAGGTAATCCGAATTTTTAAATAATATTTCAATAAGAGGCTTGGCTGTTGAGATATGATTAAAAATAGGAGGGCCCGGACTAAAAACTGAGTTTATAGCTAACTTTGGCTATATCTCACCAACCAAGCCACTTTTTGTAATTCTGTTGCCAGACTGGGCTTCTTGACAACATAAAGTGATCTAACGTGTTTTAAGCGCTTTATTGAAGCTCAGCGGTCTCAATAATAAGTATTTTGTTGCTATTGGAGAAATTGTTTTTCATCTTTTCCTTTTCAATAGCTGTATAACTTGATTTCTCAAGAACAACTTTTGAACTGAAGGGACTTATCGTATGTATATTGTTAAGCATCTTCAAATTGATTGTCGGTTCAAATTGATTTGTTGATTTGTAGGTCTTGCTCTTGTAATAAAATTAGGTTATTGTGCAATTTGACGTAATTTGCAAAACAACTAGCTTTAAGCACTTTTTATTAGGTGGTAGGGACACTGTCCGCAGACCCAATTTATTTTTTTAATTGTTTTCTTCTCATTTGATGCTTTGACACTGTTTTTGAAAGAATTTTTTTATTCTCTTGCCCTCATCTAAATCGAAATTAGCTTTTCTTCGAAGGGTGTGTAAACTTTGCAAACATTTTGGGAAAACATTTTGGTTGTCACAAAAGTTTGCACCTTTTTGCATAATTTCGTACAATTTCATATTTTATTCAAAGCATAACATTTAACCAACAAAGTAATCCCCTTCATATTTTAAAGAGGTTTAAATTTCAATTAACATAAAGGCAAGAGTGAAAAAATCCGGCTCTGCTTGCATATACCCCTCACCCCAATCAACTTTTTTAAAAAATTTCCTAAACACCCCATATCGACTCGAAATCACCTCAGAAGCTTAAAAAAGACATTATTTTTGAGTCCTGGTCAATAAAAAATCGAGTTTTCTGGTCAGTTAAAATTGTTTAACATACATTTCATGACGGCCACCTACTGCATAAAGAAGCCCCTACAAGTATTTGTTTGGTGAAGGAAGGAACATAAAAAAGTTGATTTTGGGGGGATATACGCAAGTAGCGTCAAAAATCCTTCAAAAACAAAGCAAAATATCAAATCTTTTTTTATTGGTGACCGTTCCAAGTTTAGGTCATTTAGGACATATGTAAGCCACTTTTCAAATTTTGATTTCTGATTCGGATTCCTGTGGTTTTTGTTTTTCCTACTGGAGTGTTTCAGAAAAAGAGATTTGTCACAAAATTTATGAAAAAAAACCCAAAAACCATATCTAACTGGCATTATACCCCGAAAACTTATTAATTTTCATTAAAAGCACCATTATCAACACAAAAGCATGTGCTCTTCTCCTCCATATCATATACATCTATCAATAAAGCCGTATTCCTCTTTTTATTATTCAATGTCATTGATTAATTGTTTTTATGCACACTCGTTTGCCTTCTCAATAAACAGCAATTACAGCACAGCAGTGCCAAGTAACACTTTTGCTAGAGCATGTGCCACTTGTGTATTGTTTTTCTCTAACTCCTATTCAATGAAAATTGTCCTCACACAGGACTTCCAAGTTTGAATGGGGTATGATGACCTCTGTTGACCGATTAATCCAGCCACTAGGCAGACCACTTGGACAGACCTCCAGCAAAACAGAAGTGTGTTCCGATCAAATTACATTCCAGAGATTACATCCACAACAACAACATCTGGCCCAATACCTCATTTGTACACTCCTAAACATTGCTTTTTTGGGTGTTTAATAGAGATGATGACGATCGATTAATCGTAAGAACGATTTTTTTGAGGTATGAGAGAAGTAATATGAAAAATGTGAGATATTGTTTCTTTTCTGAAGGTTTTTAATTTTCCTGTTTGAGGCGTTCATAGAAGAAAAATATCTTTATGCTGATTGTAGAGCTCATGAAATAAATCTTATCGTCAAAAATTCTTTGCTGAAGAATGTGGAAATCAAAGCGATGCTGGAATGGTGTTGCAAGCTCATTGGTCACTTCTGTCATTCTCCTCTTGCAAAATATATTCTCAAAGAAGAGCAAAGAACTATTGGATTAAAAGAGCAATATTACACGGGGAGAGGCTCCTGAAGCAGAAGACGGCCATTGATATTTCTCTGAAAAGACACAAAAGCGTCACTTGGAGTTGCAGCAAGAGGAATGGAGTCTGTTGAATAAGCTCATCAAAGTCTTGGATCCGCTATAATCAGCATCAAAGCAAATGTGTAGGGCAGATAACTAATTTCCATTCAGCTTCCTAATTCCAATTAGGTAAAAATAATCGTATGATTGTTACAATTAATTGCAACTCATTTTTGAGAATAATCATATTCTTAATCGTTCTTATTGAAACCCAAATAATCGCAATCATTTTAATCGCTGATAGGCAAATCATCATCTCTAGTGTTTAGCAAGCAAATACTCACTTTGCCTTTGTTCCGGGGGGCTTTCCTGTGGTTTCAGTTCAATTCCATAGTTCGAACAGGTAAGAGCCAAGACACAGGAAAGGGACTAAGGCAAAATTAACTAAGCTTTCTTAAAAGTGTTAGAAATGTTTGACTTTCCTTCTATATAATGCCCTCTCGGGAAAAAAAAAATCTTGCAAAAAATGGGCTTAGATTAGTGTGGTGGCAAACCCATGGCAACTAAAATTTTGGCATATTTCAACATTCTTCTCAATCTATATGATGTCTCCTTTGATTGGTCTTTAGCAGGACACTACATGGAGGTTTTACTGTAACAAAAAATATGACAGCGTTGGGCGGGAATCAAACCCGCGACATGTTTAAAAATAATTTTTTCCTTCTGTTGCAAGTACATTTATTTATTTTTGCGGAATTTACAAATTTCTAATAAAAAGTGCCTTCCTTCCACTCTGATTATCTTTCCTAATTAAAAATACAATTTAAGCAGCATATATGATCCAGGTTAAGATGACGCATGAAATTTCGCAAAAATTTCCTTTAAAATACTTTCCTAAACCATCAATTAGAAAAATTGCATAAAGTAACCTTTGGCTGGTTACATCACCCACTCTTCAGCCAATCACAATGTAGCAAAGGCAAAACAATGGAGAACGAGGGCATAAGAGGTGCACTGACCAATCAATTACGGAACACATATCCAGGTGTCCAAACAACAATAAAAATATGTGAAGAGTAGGCCAATTGGATTATGTCTCTTCCTTTTCCATACATACTTCAGCAATTTGCTCATTTTTTAGCACAAAAATTAACAAGCTTTTTAAATTTTTATTGTCGAAAAAAAGAAGTTTTTTGTGTAGACAAGCAATCGTTTTGCTGACTAGTAGGCTTTTTCAATACTAATTTTACGTTTTTCATGTTTTGCCTGAAAATCATAAAAATGGATTGATAGAAAGACCACCACAAAAATATCCCTGGAAAAGCTTTTGAGGCTAAAAGAACAGAACGCTACATTTTTGGGCACATCGCCAAAATTACAAAATTGTATTGTTCGTGATTATTTTTGAGCCTGATGTTTCTATTCGAGTCGATTACCTATTAAAGAACTAATAAGAAATAATGTACGTCACAGCGTACTCAATGAAAATTTCCTCTCAATTTCGCGCACTCACCTTAAAAAGTTAAAAAGGTAGTTTAAACCGCTTTTTGGGAGGAGTTGCTATAACGAACTCCGGCCAATATTTTTATTGAAAAGTTAAAAAAATAAATATAGAAGCATCTCTTGCTGGACATTCTCTACAATTTTGACTTAGAATTTGAGGGAATTTCACATATGGCAATTATAGTCCTCAATTATGTGGCTGTTGACCACAAATAATGGATGGATTGTCCAGTTTGTTCATTCATATTCACCAAATTCTTGCAGCCCATCCATCTTTTTTTGTTCTCGAACTAACTGCCAAATTGTTTCTTCAGCAAACCGGAAGCCAAGGAAAAGGCAGATGTTTTGAAGCGAGCAGGATAAAAATAGAGATGCCAAGTGGCAGGTGAGGAGCAGTGAGCAACTAAGTCCCAGGAGGCAAGGTCAGTCGAGGTCAACCCTTGCCAATGTGACCCTTTCCCACACCCACATCCCGCCCAAATAGTTGTTCCCACCAATTTTCAGCTTTTTCTGCTTCTTCCAATGGCCAATTAGTGCTTGGAAAATGATCCGATTCTGGAAAAGAGGCAAAAAAATCTTATAAAACAAAAACCAATTTTTTATCTCTATTTATGGTTTATTTTCTCGAATTCTCGCGAGAAGAATAGTCTTAGCATGAATAAGCAAAGTAAGAAAACTGGGTTCTATTCATTTCCACACTCAACAGTTGATTTGAAGTTGTGTGTATATAAGCCTTAAGAAGCAACCAGTAACAACAATGAAACAATTAATACAGAGCAAGAAGAAAAGCAGGAGGCCCAAGGGAAAGAACATCAACAACAACAAACAATAAATCTCCTGCAGACTAAAAGGCATATCCATCTGCCACCCCACTAATCCTTTTTTATTCCCCCAATTTCATCAGTCCTGCTATTGCACTCAATGAAAATGGTGGTATTATTGGTGGCATAAAGGCTAGAGTCAATTAGATTAATCGAAAGTAGGAGATATCCAACCAGTGGTTATCATCCACTTACAGCAGAAGAACAACAAGTAGAGCCACTCGTGTTCGCCTGTTGTTAATGGCCTCTAGAATATACTTGTTGGAATATGCTCTTGATTGTCTATGTTCCACATCTGCTACCATCAACAAATAAATAATATATAAAGGAGTTACTGATAGAAGAGTGTAATGGAAACCAACCATAAAAGCTGGTACTGGCGAAAATTTCCGGAAAAATTTAAAAAATTTCATTTTGTGCCTACCCCTATATTTGTCAATGAGACATTTTACATTTCGACCCGTAAGATGACTAACAAATAATTTTTATTTTATAATACCACACAAACAGCTTAATCGTCATACAACAAATATATGTCTGATGGAACAAGAAAGTGATTAACAACCAAAACAACAAAATGAAAGCATACGCCTGTAAGCAAAACATCAAACTCATCTTTTTCTCTCTCTAAGATGCGATTGTAATAGTTTGCGATGAATGGTGAAGAAGAAAACTATGACTAATCCATTTGGCAATTTTGTTCGATGGAGGCTCATTTGACTTCTACTTGATTCCAACCAGCTTTCGCGCCTCCAGTCCGCCCTTCCTACGTTGCTCCTACAAATAAGTAGCAATTAATTCTTTAAATAATTGCTAGTTAAAAAAATTCATACAATAGGGTGCTTCGACATTCGCGTTTAAAAGTCGTGATAACGTCTGAACAGGACTTGAATTGACCTACAACCAGTGTTTTCAATAATCAGAATAAGAATCAGAATGGTTCATAAGCAGAATTCAAAGTCAGATCAGAATCAGAAATCAGAAGCAGAAATTTTTGAAATGAGAAACAGAAACAGAATGATGATAAAAATTTTTCAAAGTCAGAATCAGAATCATTCTGCTTTTGATTCTGACTTTGAAATTTTCTGACTTTCCATTCTGCTTCTGACTTTGAAACATTTTTTAATTCTGATTGATTCTGATTAGTTTTCTGATTCTGAAATTTATTTCGGCTATCTTTCTGTTTTTTCTTATCACTTCTTCATAAACGAAAAAAAGTAAACATTCGAGGTTTGACTATATGTTGAGGGTGGACTATATATTAAGGGTCGACTGTATATTGAGCATTGACTGTATATTGAGGGTTGACTGTATATTGAGTGTTGACTGTATATTGAGGGTTGACTGTATATGAGGTTTGACTATATGTTGAGGGTTGACTGTATATTGAGTGTTGACAGTTCTGATTTCTGATTCTGATCTGACTTTGAATTCTGCTTATGAACCATTCTGATTTTGATTCTTATTCTGATTATTGAAA
>BBSZ01010149.1:0-21219 GCA_000981365.1 Subanguina moxae
GGTTGGCGAATTCTAGGTAACCGTATTGCAGACACACAAAGACTGTAAATGGAAAATTTGGTCAAACAAGTCATAGCGAACACCTAGTCACCTTGTTCCAGCAGAAGATCTAGAGAAGGATTAGCTATTCTCGCGAGTTTCTTTCTGTCTCGCCGAAACTTGACTAAAAAGCAAGCAATATTTTGTCCAAGTATCTCATGTAGCCAATAGTTCTCATTAAAATTTTCACTAATCTTACCTATTTCATCGTGGATATTGGTGCACCTCTCAGATATAAACTCATCTATACCCAATTTTCCGTCACTTTTTTTGAGCATCTTCTCTACAGCATCATTGCAACCAACCTAAATAATCAAAAACTAGCTTGACTGACGCCGTACGGCGCCTTGATTGATAGTAAAGCGAGATTTAAAAAGAATAATAGAGGAAAGTAAAGGGCGCCTGCGGCGCCAAGGTTTTTATTATTTACGATGATAATGGAATGGGGCCCTGTGACGCGTTGGAAAAAGTGAAAAGAAAAGTGAGATTTTTATTGGGAATAGTTGGCCGAAATGAGTTTTGCTAGATCTTAATAATTATAAAAAAATAAAAGAAATTTTTTTACTAACACTCCCCCAAATGGCCGACTCAATTACTAAAAACCTATACTAAACCCCCTTAATCCCCTGTAAAAAATTGTTAATCGACGTGTCAATTAATTTGTGTTGTTCTTGTAAAGTTCCATGTGTTTTTACATGTTTTTATCGACATACCGAAAAATTATACCATTTGTGCGAGAGAGACAAAAAGGACTTGACGTGAAATATCATAACCAATCAAGCCTTTGGAGTTCAAAAAGCTGAGCACACAATCTGGAGGAATATCACACTGGTTGGAGACCAGTGAGGATAAGCAACTAATATCAAAAGTTATTTTAGTAAAGTCCACAAATTATGAAGACATACTCGTGAAATTGAGTTGGTCTGCTTGAAGAACCAAAGAACCAAGGTCTCGACTCGTGTTCTTTGTCCCTGTCCAGCATATCTTTGTTTTGCCATCTTGAGTTTGGTTTTGTTCATTGCAGACAGAAATATTGTATTGCGAATTAAACCTGAGTCTTTCGTCCAATCTACGATGAGGATAGAATGTAATAGATGGACTCTTATCAACAAGGGGTTTCAACTAAAAACAATGCTTTTGCGCCGAAGCGAAAGGCTTTCACTAGAACACGGCGTTCCAAAATCGACAATTTTGTCCCTTTGGTCCCATTTTGGGTTTTCAGAACACTTACTATTGGTAAAACAGAAGGCTGTTACTCTGGAAATTTCCCTCGCCATCTAAGCTTTCAAACAAGCTATTAACCGCCTCTAAATTATCACAGGTTTTCGATTCACAAATTGCTTATGCAAAGAAATTTACCGACAAACGGCTCAAAAAATGATAATTGGTTGTTTGAAAGATTATATGGTTGCAGAAAACAGCCTTACACCTTATTGACGTGGACAATTACATGGACTAGCGCTTTACCACTACACCACTCTGACACAGTCAAAATTAACTTTTGATACAAAACTTTCGATTTTGAATCGCCGTGTAGAAGCTTTATCGCAGACCTTGGAAATGTATTGTGCATCATCTTTAGCTTTAGAAGTCAGCAACGCTTTCTCTGCGATGTCCCCGGCTATATAGCTTAAATTTCTTATGGTTGAAAATATTGCAGGATGAAATACACCATCGCAATTGCTGATATTTAGTTCACAGAGTCCTCGAAGATGGCCTGGACAACAATAAACAAGCAATACATCTGTGCCAGAAATATCAAAACACACCTTGCAATAACCTGAGCCCAACTATGGCATCAATGTCTAGTAAATTCGAAAGTTGCTCTTTTTGATAGTACTGCATTAGACCCGAAAAACAGTTCAACACCAATGCTATCAATCTAGCAGTATTCCAACTCAGCATGACAATAGGCAAAGCACCCATGACTGTCCTACTATACAGGAAAAAGTTTTGCTCTTTACAGGCACTGACACGTAAAAATTGAAATAATTTTTGCGACTCTGAATTTAAACGCACTATTAATGCCCTACAAACGAAGAATGTAACAAACTGCTAACGAATAACCAAAACAAACTTAGACGCCAGCACCCAACTGCACTCAAGAAATAACTAGAGAAAATACTCTGTGAAACGCAATCGTAAACCAGAGATCATGTTTATTCAGCTTTCATAACAAAACAGTAGTCCAACATGAGAACGGCAACAGAGAACACATTTCAATTGTTGAAAGAGAATGAAGTTTGTCCTCCTAATCAACACTTTCATCTGCTCCGGCGATCCAAAGCACATTGTTACAACGAATTAGCACTTCTCCTGAAGTATAGAGATGTAGTATATAATGAGACATATAATATAGCGCATCTCCGCAGCTGTTTATGCGCACTCGCTAAAACCATAATTTTGATTTTGTTAAACATTTTTAATAATATCAAAACTAAAAGTCCTAAAGATGAAGTCTCATCATCAAGCGCAAGCGATCGCCAAACCATTAGTTCTTTCAAAGACGCACATCTTTAATCACTCATAAATCACTTGTTTTTTTATAAACGCTTGTTGAATTTGATATTTTCCTTATTTGTTGAACCACACCATAGGATCCTTGATGTAAGACTTTCACATGCAAAATATGGTTTACCTAGAGCCCCGGTGTTGGTACCATCTATGTATTCCTCCGTGTTTGCCAAGTGCACGTTCATATAACCGTCGACGGACATTAGAATTCCACGATATTCCATTCCCCACTTCAACTTGCATACAATTGGCTTTCCTGTCAGGCCATTCTAAAAATCAGCGAAAGCTCGCTTAAAGAAATCAACATTTTAAGCCCTACCAAAAATGGCTTCGGATTCAGAGGCTGAATGGTTGACATCTCAATCACAAATAAGATTGACTTCTAAAGCTAGAAAAAACATCTAATAGATCAGCCAGCACAAAGTCGGGGACAAATAAGAAAAAAAATATCGTATCGTATACCAACGCAATAAGATGTGAAACCAGCAAGCGTTTCCAACCCAAACAAATTTATTTTCACATAACACAAGCAGCTCTATCGAAACACATGAATATTCCTAAGCTTTGTGCACCGAAGTACCACTCAAGCAATTACTTTCCACAGACTACCAGGGCCTCTTGGACTCACCTAGATATAAAACCATGTGAGACAAGGCTTCAATATCAACTAACCAATATCGGTCAGCGCTATGCGATTGACAAATGACGACGAACTAAAAAAATGTAAAATGAGGCTAATATTTTTCAATAACTAAAACTTACAAGTACTGGTCCTTGGCAGGATCCATTCCACCTAAAAAATTCAAAAATAATTAAAAAGTTTGCCAGCAAAAGAACAAAACCAACCCCTCATTGCCTGTTCCCAGAGACCCGGATATTTTTCTTTAATCTCTTTTTCCTTGGAAACAATCAAAGGTTGAGGAGAAAAATTAAAGCCCTCACGCTTCTGCCATTTCTAAAAATTATTATCCCAATAGCATAAAAAAAGTTGGAGCTCAAGGAACCGACCTTGTTTTCATATTTGTACACTAGAAATAAAGTTATAACATGCCCATCCCTGTAATTCTTAATGGATTAAGCTTACAGTAGTAAAAAGATTCCAGACCAATGAAAACAAACAGCACTCTTGGGACCATATGACGAATGTAGTAGCCATAGAAGGAACCCTACAAAAACTATAAACATAGCGAAATGGAGAGACTAGACCTACAAATGTAGGTCGAAGAAAGTGAATGTAAAGTCTGTCCATAGGTAGACGAACAAGCAAACGAATAGGATTCATTTGACTAAAATAAAAGCAGTGGCCGTCATAGTCATCTCATCATAGATCATGACTCATAAAAAGCCACAATAAAAACAAAAGTACCGATAGATTGCATCCACATGCTAAATCGACCCGTTTGGCACCAGTTTTTGAATACAAAAAGGGGAAAAAACGCTACCACTGGTTCATTGGTATGCAGATGCTGATCCTTGAGCCATTTGCTAAATCAGATGCAGTTAAACGAGTATTTTCAATCCAAGCACATCCTGCTTACTGTCGCCATTCTCGTTCAGCTTCAGAGAGGCCTGCCATTCGCACCTAAAAATATCTGAGTAAATATTCATGTGCAAGATTCCATAGCACAAGGACCCTTTCATCCGCCATATGTCTAAAATTTTTCTTCGATTATATGGTCGTTAGGATACAATCAAGAAAACCTACAATTCCAAGCTCATAGGATTGTTAATTCGATGAGCAGGAGCATCCGAATCACCTATTTTCCCCAGTTTGGGAACAGCTTCACCAGTCCTGCAAAAAAAATCAGTAAAATAGTGAACCCATAACTTCTCTTGCCTTGTATATGGTGAATTTCCTTTTCTCTCCGGTTTCTCATAGAAATTTCCCATAATTACGCACCTGCTAAAATTTCTAAGACGAATATACAAAAGCTCAAAAAAGTCCCACAAAATCAACAAGATTCCAAAAATACGAGCTTGCATTATACACTTCACTAGAAGGTGCTTTGAGGCAAAATTTAGAAGGTATTACAAAAAAGTGTCACCAGGATTTTGGGCGCCATTTCAAGAGGTAAATAAGCCTTCAGGCCACTCTAAGTACTTTTCCTTGCGTCAGATATACCATATTCTTTCTGATATAGCCGCACTCTCTAAAGACGCACCTTTACCTACAATAAGTCAATACTAGCATAAATCATTTTGATTTGCGCTTTTTTCTCTCTTCCTAAAGCATTTGCTCGTGTGGGACTCCTTCCGGTGCGACATCTCTGACTTTACCAAGAAACAGCTGAAGCAGTGCATATCGGACACAGTCGTGGTTCCAGGGGGATGCATAAACTTCGTTTAGGTTTGCGTTTGCTTTAGCATGTCTTTATTTGTGGTTGTGATTACATTGCTTAGGCTCGGGACGTGTGTTGAAATACTCCTTTCAAGGCCAAGATCCGCCAACTCTACGGCAATTCGATGCTCCACGACGAGAAAGAGGTGACAAAAGGAGGAAACCCGAATGCTGCTCCGATAGCCTTCTACGTGGAATACCTGATTCATCCTCAAGGTCAAAGTGGCCGCTTTTAAATTTTGCAAACCAACGTCGAGACGCTCGGATGTCCATGGTGTCTTCTCCGTACACAGCGCATATGTCTCCAGAATCTTCAGTCGCCTTTTGACCTCGATTAATAGCAAAGAGAAAGAGGTGTCAAAAATGGGATTTTTTCACAGTGTGACAATCCATTAGAAAGCCTAGATTTATGCTAAAACTAAACATGTGATCTTTTTATTTTACAATGTGAAAATCACATAAATGGCAACATGGAACAACTTCTAAATTCATGTTAAAGCTTTCTCCGCCAAAAGTGGGAAAGAGCAAACAGAACACAAGGTAGAATTTAAGCATGTATAAAAAACTTTAGGGGGTAAGATACTCAATTAAAACAAAATCTAAGTTAGAGGACTGCAATAAAATAATCTAACGAAATGAACTAATCAAATGGAAAGGGCAGTGTCTCGGAAGCCTTTCTCCAATTGGCGAGGCTCTCCCGACAAGGTCTCCATTCTCTGCTGGACAATCAATATCAAGGGGTTGTCCAGATTGTTAGCTTCCACACGAGCGGACTCCAAGGTCTGGCTGTCTTCCAGAGCAGTGTCAGACAGGTAGATGAGTTGGTCGGCCGGCGATTGCTTGATTTGCTCGTAGACTTTGAGTTTCAGGTCAATAACTCTGCTGCATGAGGTCATCTCAAAGAAAAAAAAAAAGTGAAAAAAATAGCTCCTCCATAAGTGATGTTTTGAGTTTATCATTGTTAGTGAAAATGTTCACCTTGAATTTCAAAAAATTTTTGGCAGCCAATCTCCTTGTGGTCACTGATGCAAGAGGAGCTTTGGTTTCTTGTTCCTCACTTCCATCTCCTTGCTGCAAATTAAATAAATATAAATTAAAGTAAGAGATTTTTGACCCTATAGGGTAGACCAATCCAAAGGTCCATTTGCCTTGGTCGCAAGGCAAATGGTGTACAGTCAAACCTGGATAAGCGGACACCCCTAAATTAAAAAAAAAAGTGTTTGTGGCATTGTGTTTTTGACCTATGCTCTGCTAGTGTCTTCTGGGTATCTTGTATATCAAAATTTAGCTTAGATTCTAGGCTAAGTTTTGGTATATAACATGCCCAGAAGACACCAGCAAAACATAGGTCAAAAACACAATGCCACAAACACATTTTTTTGAATTTAGGGGTGTCGGCTTATCCAGGTTTGACTGTATGACCAAGGACATAGGACACTTGCTCATGCTTTTAGCGAAATTTGTAATTTTTTTAAACAACAGTACCCATCATGAAAGATTTTTTTATTCCAGACTTCCGTAAAAAAAACTGACTAATTTTATGTAGATGTCGCCACCTTCGGGGTAGTAAAATCTCTTGTTGTTCTCCTCCTCCATGTGCTGAATATTGCATATGGGGCAAAATGTGTCGTAAGCACCTAGAACAGTAGTATGTTTTTTGGAAACAAGAAAAGATTGGTCCAACCATCTGACGACAACTTGATCTCAACAGGGGGAGGATGGGAAGGGGAGTGCTTGGCGTAGACCCTGAGCAAGTCATTCCACTCCTGAATTCGAATAAAAAAATTAAGACCTCACTAGAGTACACGCCTACATACTTGATTTGCCTTGGGGCACCAAGGCAAGTCGCCAATTTGATAGTTTAGGGCAAGGGGGATACTCTAGTGGGGAATGACCAGTCGGAGATAGTTTTTTAACTTTTTTCTGTACTTTTTAATAAAAACCCTAGATTTTATCACGAATTTATTTTTCTAAGTGCTGTAACGAAAAAGTGGGTAGCCAAACCACTGAGTCATGCATGTTACTTATAACGCATATAACACCGTTTGTTATATGAGATGTTATACGAGACGGCATATAACACTAAGACATTCCAGTAGAAAAAAAGACCCTAAGAAGCCCAATCTGAAAGCATTAGTTGATAAAATTGTAACCTGATAGGTGATCGGAAACCCAGCTGCAGACTTCTCGCTTTCCTGCTCATCCAAAATCATGTAGGGACTATTGTGCTCACAAAGCAAGCATTCCTGGCAGATCTTTGGGATCTCAATGTTGCTTTTTGTCCTGAAAGGATTTGGAATTGCCATAAGAGACATAGTTGCTCAACTATGAGCTAGAATAGATCAGTCATTTTTTAAATTCTGCTTTCAGATTCCTGAGGACATTTTGACTAGTGGGGGTATCGGAGAAAAAAAATCTTTTGAAAATGAGTGCTTTTGTTAAAAAATATCATAAATATTTGGAAAAAAACATGTCCAACTATTGTTTTACAGCAAAAATTCACTGATCCGGGAAAATTGCCGCACCTGATAGATTAGGCAGAGCTTGAATATCATCAAAAATATCACAAATTTTGAGAAAAACAGATCAAATGAGAAGGATTCAAGCAGACCTGGAAGGTTTGCAGATTTTCTGCACAAATTTAGGACAAAGCACTCTGGTGTAGATGAGACCCAACTCTTGGGTCTGCCAATTCCTCCTTTTTTCAATGGAACGCATGGTCTTTAGGATTTCATTCTGGATAGCTTCTAACATAGATTGACAGGTGGCTTGCTCTGTTCTGGCCGACTGAAAGTTTATTTAGAAGGCTGCTTGTCTGTCAAGGTTTTAATTCTGCCTACATTATAGTTTTCCACACATTCAGAGCATTCAGGTGTTGTGCAGGGAATTGCTTCAAAGTACTCCGTGTAGTTGCTTTTCAGAATTTCCCACTCTTTTTTGTGCAACCAAACCCTCTTGACAGCAAATGTCAGGTTTCCTGAAGAATTTTTTTTCTTAATTTAGTAACATGGTTGACTGACAACAAATACCGTATTTATAAAGTATAAAGCGCACCCTCCCTGATTTAAACTCCTGTTCTTGGCATTGAACCGATTTTTCCAGACGACTCTCAGGCAACTTGCTACCCAAATTGTAGCTGAGATAATGAGTTACGAATTGAATGGTAACTTGTCTGGGAGTCGTTTGGAAAAACTGGGTCAAAAACACAATGTTAAAAACACGAGTTTGAATTGGGAGAGAAAGGCTTATCAGAGGAAATATGGCATCTGGGTTCTCACCATGTTCACAAAGCAAATCATCATTGAATTTGGAAGGTTTTCCATTCACTTCATTGACAATAAGACAGTCATCGCCTCCGTTCAATTCACTTCTAGTGTCGGAATTTACTTCACCCGAGGCAGAGGAGTTGGGGCGGGAGGGGGAGTTGGGGTTCGGAAGCACATGGTTGTTGTTTTCGGTTGGTTCTTGGGACACCTCATGTTTTCGCTTCCGATTAACCGCATTGTTGTTGCGAGAAGAAGTGGATGGGGAGCAGGCAGCGCTGTAGTCAAAGCCCATGGAGCTTGAGGTTCGCGGTGCGGGTGAAACAGTTACATTTATTGAATTACTGGTGCTGTTGTTTCTGGCGGATTGACGGACTGTCTGCAAAAAGACCTATTTATATGTAATTAAACGCATTAAAACAAAACTATTTGAGTTTAAGCGACTGACTAGCTTGACCTCGAATTTTTATCACGGTTTTTTGGGTAAAACATTGCACCGTAAAACATTAAAAACTAAACTAAGTGCGTCATTGCGGTAAACGACCAGCTTGAAATTGTTTTTTAATTTTTGTTTTAATTTTGATGAAAGTTTGTCCTAGAAGAGGGGATGCTTTAATTAGAGAGGAGGGCGCTTATTGGAGGGGGGTGAAGTCGCTCAATAAAAGAAATACGGCATTACAGAAAAAAAGGGTTTCATAGCTTGAAAGTAAGAAAAAAATTCGCTCCAAGTGGACATCCCCTTGGTTTGGTTGGAGTATGGGTAAACATCTAAACTCGTGAAGATCCCTTACAATACAAACTTCCACCGATATTAAAAATAAAGTTTAAAAAACCATTCCAAGGTAGCCCCTCATGATGGTAAGGAGAGGTATGCGAGGAAATATAGTATTCCCTTTAAAGTTTTTTCCAAATTGATTGTGGTTTTGAAGGGAATTTTATTATCGCAGCATGCACTGCGCGTAGTACGCGTGAAACACTGTTTTCTATCAACTTGCACCGTTTATGATTTGCATAGTTTTTCACTTGTAGTTGGATTTTTGTTTATCGCAATTTTTAGGTATTCCTTTCCTGAAAACAAGTGAAAATGTCAAAGCGAGGATGTAAAGGTGGTTCTGGCGCGAAATTTCGTGTCACTCTCGGTACGTTTTATCTTGCAGTTGTTTTTGGTTATAAATATATTTGTCTTTGTTTCAGGATTGCCTGTCGGAGCTGTAATTATTTTATTAATCCAGGTCCTTCATTGTCGTGATCGACCCTTTTCCAGGTTATCAACTGCGCTGACAATACCGGAGCCAAGAATCTTTTCGTGATTGCTGTTTACGGGATTCGAGGACGCCTCAACCGCCTCCCGAGTGCTGGTGTTGGTGACATGATCGTCTGCTCGTGCAAGAAGGGCAAGCCGGAGCTTCGAAAGAAAGGTAGTGGTTTTTTATACGTATGGTTATGCTTACTCTCATGTTATGATTTTAGTGCTGCAGGCCGTAGTCATTCGCCAGCGAAAACATATTCGACGCAAAGATGGGACCTTCATCTATTTCGAGGACAATGCTGCCGTTGTTGT
This sequence comes from Subanguina moxae, assembly GCA_000981365.1. Taxonomy (NCBI): domain Eukaryota; kingdom Metazoa; phylum Nematoda; class Chromadorea; order Rhabditida; family Anguinidae; genus Subanguina; species Subanguina moxae. The sequence goes on from BBSZ01010149.1 coordinate 9,716, forward strand.
GAACAATAAGGGCGAGATGAAAGGTAGTGCCATTACAGGACCAGGTGCGATCCTAAAAAGATTTTTTTAACACTATGTACCACGATCTTATATTTTTAGTTGCTAAGGAATGTGCGGATGTGTGGCCTCGTATCGCTTCCAACGCTAGTTCTATTGCTTAAGTGATCCTATTGTTGTATTCATTGTCGTTATTGGTTACAATAAAGCGGGTTTTTGTTACTTTGTGTTTTTTATGATGCGTAGAGGCGAGAACTACTCCGTCGCTGCGCGTTTACATTTTGCTTTTATTTTGCCTCTAAAATAATATGGTAGGACTGGGTAGTGGTTGCGCATGAAAGAATTCTGCAGGAGCTCTTCAGGACTCCGTATCTTCACTACCGATATATGAACTCTTTAATGGAAGTGAAGTTCAGTGTTTTGGATAATTCCGGCAGTGCGTTAGAATCTGAAGCATTAGACCTTATGGAATCCGTCTAGGCTGATAGAGAAGATGAGATCTTTTAAGGTCTTGCTTGACGTCCTTTTAATGTATTCCATTTGGTCTACAGCTAGCTTCTTAAAAGAGCGCAAGTGTTTTTCCGATACCCAAACAGCATCAGGTGGTGGGTGTTCGGTTGGTTGAGGATAATCTCGGTTGGGATCATTTGTTCTGCAATTTTGAGAATTAGTAAGCTGGGAAAAAGCAAACGGATTTCTTAAATGATAACCTTTGTTTCAGTGTTTTTATCAGGCTCATACAATTTCCTAAATCACTCTTGAAGGTGGCTTCCCTCTTCATCGCTCGCACGCAGTCTATGCAAATGTCAAGTCTAAAAATGTAGAAATTGGTCAATGAATGGGAGTGGTGAAGATACGAAATCCCGCAGATTCAATTCCCAATGCGATTAATCAATTATTTTGCCTAATCACATTAGGCAAAAATTGACAAAATTCAATGTTTCTATTAAGCATTGGACCGGCGACGACTTTTGTATACCAGAACAGACCCTGTTCTAAGTCTTCGGGAATGTGAGGCATTTAAATTAATTAAAGGCTCTTCATGCAAGTTGTTGTCAGCTGCAACCATAGCCAAACCAATGCCATAATGGTTGAGAAGATCTAAAACGTTGTTATGCTCAAAATGACTTCCACCAAAGCTCTTATTCGGTAATGAGTTAACCTTCCGCCGCACTCCTGTTGACCGCCTTGACTTCAGCTTTGAAAACAGACTCCAGCGATACCCTATCATGAGGACACAGATGCATTCTACAATCTTCTAGTGGCTCCCTAACATACATTTGTGCTTCATCTTCACTCAAAAAAGGAGTGTACTCAAAATTTTCCTCCACCTCCATTTGGTTTGCAGAAAAGGAGGAAGCAACATTAGTAATCTTGCTGGGAGAATGATCACCATTCTGTTGAGCCTCACTAATTTCTTCTTCCTGACTATTGCCATTCTTCACCTCATATTGATCCAGGTTTTTAATCTCTTCGATAGCTTTGTATTCTTTTATGAGGATGTCTGAGAGAAGAGAGGTTGGAAGGAAGACCAATTCACTTTGTCTCTTTCGCATCTCCTTTCCATTGGTTATCTGATAAAAATATATTAAAAACAGGCAAAAGTAATAAAAAACTGGTCTTTTGCCATGCGAAAGTGAAAAACAAACTTCCAGTTTTTTCCACATCTTGTCCAAAAACTCATGTCTGCGATTCACTTCCTTATTCCAAAAATTCAAGGACCGATTGCCCTCCTTCGTTTCTACGAGAAAATCAGCATTTAGCTAGAACAAATCGAAAATTGAACTAGTAAGCAAAGTAAACAAAAAAAAAACTTTTTTCTGTATGGAATTGACAATAGATAAGGGTGGAAGTCGAAGATTCTCGCTGGAAATGCCTTCACTTGCATCCGACAACTGATAGATCAGAGCATAACATCCTTTCATATCATTTGTGGCTCTAAGCTTGTCATTTTCTCTCTCCACCATTACACCTGGAGCCTTGGTTTGAACCACTTGCTAAAAATATTTGCGAAAATTTTCTCCATTCCAAAATAACCTCATAGATTTACTCTATCGTTGTAGGTGTACCACTGTCCACTCACAGGATCCTTGATGAGATCGTAGTAGTGACCGCAGTGAGTATTGGGTCCTGGAAAAGGTTTTAATTAGTTCATAATAGCCATATACCCCAGGCACTTGATTACAACCCCCTCGAATAAAAAATATCATTTATCACCATCGCCAACTCCCACCCATTTCAAACAGGATGCCGAAGTTATGGGTTAAAAAGTTTTTCTCTCTATGGCTCTCTTCTACATATTTGATGTCATCCTCTTACACTAGCCTTAGGCTTTTTTTTTTACCGATAGGCGACTGTAGACAGAAAATAAAGTCTTATTAAACCTTCATGTATCATGACAGCACACAAATCATAGGTACGCTCAAAAGGAGAGTTCGGTTGGAGCACAGCTTCGGGCAACGTTCTTGGATATTGAATTGGGGTTCTCAGTTTTTTGTGTCTTCCACTGCTGAAAATAGAAATTAATTTCTTTATTAAAAAAGGTGAGAAAGCGAAATAAGAACAGCAAACCTGTCAAAAACATATCTGTTCAGCTGAATAATGAGTACACGAGGCAACTGAGAGAACTGACTTGAGCGAGTGGCTGTCCCTTTTTTCTCGCACCCATCACATGTGTAATCTGATAATCTGGAAGGAGCATGTTAATCTGCGAAGAGCTGAGTATGAAGAGGTTGTAAAAAATAACTTACGTCTCTAACTCGAAAAAACCCTTGATAGCAGTGGTGAGTGTTTTGAATTTGTCGATACTGATCTGCAGAGAGCGATATTCCCCTTCTGACTCACTGCTAACGCCACAAAAGTCGCAGAAAATTATTTGCTTGATCTTGCTCTTAGACATTATTAATATTTGTTAGACAGATTATGGTAACAACAAAGAAAAAACCTCAAAACGGCTTCGGATCAGCTTTCTAACCGCTTCTCCATTCGGGTGACCTTGCAGATTCCTGTCCAAAGCATCGAAAAAAAGAGTGTTGAATTCTTGCACGTCGTGTTGCTCGTTGTCCAATTTCAGCAACTGGATTAGTTCCACGGCGTCTGTTGTTTCCTGAATACTCATTACCGTATTATGAAATCGATAATAACCTTTACTTGTAAATCGTTTTCTCAAAAACTACTCAGAAAAATTATCGACTACCTTATTTGCGTAATGAGAGTTGACTGTACTTACAAATGGAGTGAACTGCATGGAGACAAACAGTTTCTGCAGGGTATCCATCACTGCCTGCACGTCCATTTTAGTGGCATCAGGTTTCACAAAGTCGGGACAGGAGCGCCAGTCATAAATGCATTGCCGGAAGACCAAGTCATTGTACCAAATCTAAAAAGCTAAAGGGTAAGGCAGACGAAAAAGCTCTATTAATTAATCTGTTTGGCACTTTCTGTACCATTTATTCTGCAAGTTATATAACATCCCCAAGTGCACTAGTCTTGCTTTTGATACAACGGTTGATTGAACTTTTTGTTTTCCTCTAGCTTTTTATACAAATGTCTGTATTGCTTCTTACAGATGGTGGTCTCTTGTATGTGAATTTCATAGTAATTTCTCAAAAAAACACTGGGTCGAGTCATCAAGAAGGACTAAAATTTTTGCAGCAATATTTTAACAAACTTTGAGTGCGCAATTCATTAAATTATTTTCATATATTTGTTCTACGTTTTGGTTGAAAACACAGCTGACGGTCCTACCTGTAAAAAACTGTTTACATAGCACCAATTGCCATTGTTGGCCAGACCACATGGCTGCTTTTCTAAATCACGCCTTTCCAAATTTGAGCAGGTGCTCTCCTGTTGCTGATTCTTCAACTTTTCTAGTTTTTCAAGACCAAGGCGGCTAATACAATAAGGATTCTGTCGGCAATTCTTGACTCTGAACAGCGATATGGTTAGTGAATCAACGAAACGGACATTTTGAGAATTTAAACTTGCTTAGGATTAGGTGATACGTGCAGCTCACACGGACCTTCATCTAAGTGAAAAGCCTTCCAACAAACGGCGAGGTTAATCACTTCTGGGAGATCCAGCGCTTCCTGAAAATGTGAGTAATTTGAACCAGCCCAGTATGCCGCAGTAAGAAGGTGTCTAATAGACGGTCGCCCCTAAGGGACTTTGGATGATATACAGGTATACCCGTCAAACAGAATAAATACGGTATTGGGTGTCTAGGTGCCCTCCAGATCAAAATCTTAAATTGAAAAAAGAATACGTACCGCAGTTATCACGTCTTTCATATCAATCTAAAATGTCTTACTAAATTATTTCATCAAATTTCTGAATGCACAATAATCAACCACCTTTTTTTTGGTTGTCGAAAAACTACGTCGTTTTGAATAAGAAGAAGCGGTAAGAGTAGGTCTAACCATAATGGATAAATGAGCAAAAAAGATAGTTCAGAGGATAAGATTGTGATAGACACGTAATTTTGATAGCACACACTCGACCATTTACCCTATTTGAGAGACTGAAAGCCAATAACCAGTCAATCTCACTACTTTTTGCGACAAACTTAGGTGTTCAAGGCTGGATTACCAACAAACATTCATCAAAAATATTGGACGGAAAATAGCGTGTTGCCTTTTATGCCCACCAGTGCTATGCATTCAACCATCAAAGCGCCATTTCAAACGAAATTTTTTGCTGTTTAAGTGTTTTCAGACTCTTGCACAATCAAACCCCTGTATGGCATACGCCTTCTAAGCCGACCCAAGCCACATATTAGGCAGTCGATTAAAATTTGGCATAAGAAGCTACGATACACATGCCTAGTTTATTCCGAATTTGACTAGACCACAAAAGACTTTTAAATAGGGGTTCAATTTAGTGTGCACAGTAATCCTAACATTTTAACATAGCGCTCTTAATATCTGTACCCTGCCAGCGTCTTACCAAATGTTAAGTTATCGCTTTAAATTACACTAAATTTTGCCAGTTTCCCACGTACCATATAACCTCTATTAATCTTATCCTTTCTCTGGTCACAACGGTCGGTGGTTAACGATTTTTTACAGCTCAATCACCCGACAATTGGGTACTGACACCATGCTCAAAATTTAAGCAGAGATTCAGCGCTATATTTAAAGTATGGTGCCAGTACCCAATTGTCGGGTCTTTCTTGTTTTTAAATACGCAATATATTTCAAAAGAAAGGCAGATACTCCTCTTCATTTGGCTAATGCCGTTCGTAATTGGCTTGATGAAACGCTCAAGCCTCGTAGGATGTAGAGAGCAACTCCTGCTGTTTATACCCCTATCGCTTGGCTGCCATATTTGCCAGATGTGGCATTGATAGATTTTTTTCTATAGGGATGGATTCAAATCCGCGTCTAGACTACTCTCAGCTGTTGAGCTATCTCAGCTATCAAACCGTGCCACTTATTTTGAAGTTTGAATGGGTCGTCTGACCAACCTTACACCAAAAACTAAGTTACGAATTTTCAAAGGCATTTTCGAAAAGTGTTTCTAAGAGAGTCGTTTCCGGCCAGCCTGGTTACAACACAAGTAATTGTCAGCCGCGCATGTTTGTGTACATACAAAGGGAGGAGAGGTGTGACACAATCTATGCTCCTGACCGGTTTTCTCTTCTATCTGTTGCTCAACCGCACTTCCATTGGACAAACATAAGTGTCTTCTATTTTTCTCTTTTTCCATTTAACTGATTGATCCACAACGTAGAATCGCCTGGATTTTTGTCTTAAGACTGACTTCATGTTCGCTCTTGTCCTCGTCTGGCTATCGAACCAGCCGATATGAGCGCTATAAATATGTGGCGTCCATTCAGTTGGGATCAATGTTCAGTTGAGACGGGCCCGTCTCAACTGAACATTTATCCCTTTAATTGCCCATAGTTTTTATTTGTTTTAGTGTCCTTGCTGGTCTTTGTTTTACTAAATAAAGACCGCTTTTGTTCCCTTCTTATAAACATCCTGGTATTGTGTTGAGATCCACAGAGGTGGCGATAGAATTAGTCCATTTTAGGGAAAGGGACTACGCTAGGGAAGGGCTAAATTCTTTACTGAATTGCCCTTGTCTGTGACTGCTTTAACTGCCCTATGCCCGAAAAAAGGGGCTGATTGGTTTATATACCAGACTACAGTCCCATTTTGGTCTTTTATACAGCACTAAACTTTTTGCATTTGTCCCTTTGCAAGCCCGTCTGTTACTGAAGCTTCTTTCTTGTTTCTTCTCTCCCCTCCTACCACTTGCATTAGCCGAAATGTGTGTGTGTACGTGTGTAAACAAGCAAGTAAAGTAAAGCATTTGTTTTTGGTTGCATTATTGAGTGAAGCAATGAATGCACAACCTAACACTTCTTTACCTTCCACCCAAAATAGGCGCTCTTTTCTCCCCCTTTTTTGGTTTAATCCCAAACCGGTTTGCTGCCTTTTTTCCTTCTTCCTATCACATTTGTTGTGTAGTATAACTGAAGGTGGCGAGACACTTTTGTGGCCCCAAGTACCATTGTTATTTGTTACAGCTCTATTTGTTTGGAATTTCTTATTCTTTTTGTCCACGCAGATTGCCAGATGTGTAAAGTTGCGGGCTAGACCAACTTCCAGCTTACAGATTGGCGTATTTTCTTTTTTTTTTGGCTGCAGCATTAGATTTCTTTGAACAAAGATGACAGAGATTGCTGCTCAGGTTGGATTTTAGGAGTAAAATAAGCCATGCTAAAGAGAGTTTTCAATAAATAAAGCAAGATGTTTGACCCTTGCTTTAAGATGTTCATATGCTCGACGCTATCCTTATTTGTTTAGCGAGAGTCCACCGGCATCCTTTACGAGCCCTACCACAGCGACTTCAAGCTCTGCATCTACGAAGAAGACGAGGTGCAGGGACGCAACGAGAGATACGAATTCAGGTGCTTCACTTTTACTCTATGAAGCAAACCCTTTTTTTCTGGCTACCTTTTTTCTCCTTTTTTCTATTAGTCCACTAGGAAGTGTCAAGACAAAAATTTCAAATGTTTTTTTTTTCTATCTGCTAATTTGAAAGCAAAATTTAAAAAATTGGCTTCTTACTGAGATATGATCAAAACTAGGAGGGACCAGTGTAAAATCTGAGATCTTGCCTGAATTTGGTCATATCTCACCAAATAATTACTTTTTGAAATTCTGCTTTCAGATTCAGATTCCTGAGGACATTTTAACTTCTGGGAATCATTAGAATAAAAAATTCTTTCAAAAAGGAGCTATTTTTGAAGAATGTCAAAAAGATTCGGAATAATGGCCAGCTGTTGTTTACCAAGAAAACCTCTTAAAAATCTCTCATGACCATCCTGTTTCCTTTAAAATAGTTTCCTGCAGATGTGATGCCAATTTGGACTGTTGTGGGAGAGTGTGTGGCGAGTGTCCAGACACTGGAATTCCTTTGTGGTAGATTTTTTGACATTTTTAGAACCTGACTATTTGGTCTAACCTTTCCAGGTTGATCCCCTTGTTCCTTATTCTAGGCCTTTTGTTGCTGCTGGCCCTACTATCTCTTCTCACCTACTTGTGTTGTCGAAAGAAAAAGCGAAAGCAGGACGTCAAAAAAGGTCAGCTGTATTTTTTGTTTTGTAAATTTATTGTTTATCTGAACTATCTGAAAACAGTCTTTGGAATGGTTTGTTTGTTCGTTTGTCCCCGTTTGACTAGTTCTTTTTTTAAATAGACTCAGCTCACTGAGTTGGGTGTAGTGAAACAAACTGGGTGTAGGTGTCGCTATTTGTTAACGCAAAAATCACAAACGACGTTTCATATACGAAAGAGCACAAGCTCTCTAATACTATAGAGACTAATCAAACCTTGTGCTATGAAGAGTATCTAGAGTATCATTTTAGCTTTTTTTTAAGCATCTTTTGCTAAAATTTTTGCAGTTCTGCCAAAAGTTAAAAAATAAATAAAATGCTTTATGGCTCTAAAGTTCCCTAGAGTTGCATCCTATACCACGCCACTCTTTTACAGTTAATTTTCATAGTTAACGTTCCACCCCACAATCCACCCCACTCTTCTACAGTTAATTTTCATAGTTAACGTTCCACCCCACAATCCACCCCACTCTTCTACAGTTAATTTTCGTAGTTAACGTTTCACCCTACAATCCACCTCACTCTTCTACAGTTAATTTTCGTAGCTACCATTTTGTTCTACAATCCACCCCACTATTTTACAGTTAACGAGTCACTTTCCCTAAAGTTAACCATTTTACAATTTTCAGTGGCAGTCTATCGCCCGGATTTGTACCATGGTAGCACAGGTGGATATCGTTCCATTAAGCATGCCGACGATGACGACAGTTTCTACCGCCGCAACCGCAGAGACAGCTACGATGACCTGCCCAACGGAGGCCATGACTACGCTAATAGAGGAATAGGGGAAAGGGGGCGAGACTGGGATAAACTAGCAGATAATTCAACCAACACTGCCTTTGCCCAACATCACAACTACCCGCCCCCTCGACCACCCTCTTTTCACGAAGAAGAGACTTTTGAGGAGTCTTTCAAGGAGGAGATCGAATATGAGAGATCCAATCGTCCTTCCCACTCCCTGAGCAGTTCCAGGGAGAGTATTATCGAGAGAAAATTGCCATAGACAGTGCTTGCCTTTCTTCTTTCACTTATTTCCTGCCATTAGTTAAGAGTTAAAATAAATTTCACTCAACCCTTCTTAAAATGGCTAGAATACCAACATAGCCGTTTAAAGAGGTTTTATTTTAAAAAGGAAGAATTTTAAAAAAATCTGAAATTTTTCCAAAAACATAGGGGGATCAAGCTGATTCTGAAAATTTCAAAAAGACATCAACTTGAGGGACAACCTAATAAAACTATGGTAGTTTTGTAATGGATTTGTTTGTTTATTCAGTCGCAAATTTAATTTGTCATTTCTTTTACTAAGCATTATCTTTTGTTTGCTTAACTTTATAATACTTTGTAATAAAGTTGCTGTGTAACCCTTCTATTTAACACTTCTATACGGCACTTCTTAGGTTCTCCCTAACAATACAAAATCAGTTTGTTCAATAGCTGAGAGTCTAAGAAAGAAAATGGCATCTAAGATGCATTAACAGAACTTAACAGTACACTAAAAAAAACTTTAATGGAATAGAACCTCATATCAGGTTTTTTTTTGGACTTTCAGGCTGAGAGTCTCAGCTATTGAACAAAAACAAGATCTCATCGAATAACCGTGAATCCAAAAAACTATGGCAAAAATTCACTCATCAGAAAAAATTGGCCCATTCTCTACATTCTCTTATATTCATAAGTTTAGAAAACATTATTCAGCAAAAAATTTATTTGTAGAAGTGCCCAAATTTGTGGCTTCTCCGATACAAGAGTCCCTGTTGGAGAGTCCTAAGCCAATGCGCATAGTACCCAGAGAGTGGACTGGATCTCGCACTTCCCTGGCCAACAGTGTAGATGTGAGTGGACAAGAGCCGCAAAGAGCCCAACATGCTTATTACAGGTCTCAAGTGGACCTTGTGCCCTGCTACAATCTAATTGAATAAATAAAAAATAGCTTTGAAATGAGTGGAAATAGAAACAAGAGTGTGAAAAAGATCAATAGGGTGTGTGAAGAGCTCGATCAACACTTTCGAATGCTAATATTTCTGTTTTTTGAAAAAGTTCAGAAATTTCCTTATTAAATACACTGTCTACTTATTTTAAAGCAGTCGCCATTTGTTGTCACAAAGCTTTCACACAGTCTTTTCTGCCAATTCTTCAGTTAATGGCCAAAGTTGTCATTTTCCCAGGCTTCAGACACTTTTACAGGATAGACTCACGGAAGTTGACTGCTTGGACCTTGACGCCTTCTTCCATGACCACGAGAAAAGACTTGCCATCATCATCTTTCTCTGAAGTTAGAAAATTTTAATGCCACATCGACGCATAATAAGATGGAGAAAAAAATGTATCAAGTAGTTTTTATTCAAAGCACACAATTAACTAAAAATTTGTGGTTGTAAAAGTGTTGATCCAACTCTTCACATACCCTGCAACAAATTTGAAGCAAGAAAAAAAAATTGCAGGCCATTTGAGCCAGATCCAATGGATATAGAGGATATACCAGCAGTTCAAAAAATTTCTCTGACGGTGAGAGATGCCAGAGATTTGTTTGCAGCAGCCCAACGACCTCAATACACCACACTCAAGAGACCCGATATGAAGAGTGCGGAGGTGATGTATTTGCGACCAAGCTTTGATAATGTGCCTTCTTATTGAGAAAACCTCTTTTTGGCAAAAATAATAAAAAGCTCCAATTGTTTTTTAAATACAGTCGCCTCTCGATATAACGAACCCCTAAATTCAAAAAATGTGTTTGTGGCATTGTGTTTTTGACCTATGTTTTGTTGGTGTCTTCGATCATGTTAAATACCAAAATGTAGCCTAGATTATAAGCTACATTTTGGTATATAACATGCCCTGAAGACACCAGCAAAACATAGGTCAAAAACACAATGCCACAAACACATTTTTTTGAATTTAGGGGTTCGTTATATTGAGAGGCGACTGTATGACATTACTTTTTGCTTTCTACTATTGCTTTAAATAAAATGGCTTACATAAAAATCTACCGTCAAGCAATTTTTTTGCCCTTTTATCATGTTTTTCTGACTGATATACAACAAAAAGGATGTAAATGCATTTTTTGATCAAGAGTGTTTGAAAGTCAAAACTAGGACCACATCGATAAGACACCTTTTTACGGAGTGGAGGGTATTATAATCCAGTAGAGTTAAGGCCTGTATTTTTCATCCTTTTTTAAAAACCCACGTAAACCACTAACCAATCATATACAAAGGGAAACAAGCTGAGCAAACATATATGAGTGATACTGGCATATAGAAAATAGCACAAAGTACCAATTATATAAGTTTTTAAAGTTTTTTTCTGACTACAACTCCATAAAAAGGTGTACCAAAGTCAATCAATTAAATGGTATAAATGCTGTTTTTAATCCTCTTTTTCTTCCAATTAATCAAGTTCCCAGTCTCATCTACAGTTTCCAATAGCCAATCTCTTGGATCTGCTGAAAGGTCAGCCGAAAATCTAGATGCAAGTGTTCCACTTCAAAATTCTCTAACACTTTCTAATAGCAGATCACTAGGATCTACAGGATCTATTGCCAACAGTTTGGAGGATCACAGTCTATCTGATAATTCCATAGTTCTTCCCAACAGTCAATCACTAGGATCTACAGGCTCTATAACCAACAGTTTGGAGGATCACAGTCTATCTGATGATTCCATAGTTCTTCCCACCAGTCAACCACTAGGATCTACAGGATCTATTGCCAACAGTTTGGAGGATCACAGTCTATCTGATGATTCCATAGTTCTTCCCAACAGTCAATCACTAGGATCTACAGGCTCTATAACCAACAGTTTGGAGGATCACAGTCTATCTGATGATTCCATAGTTCTTCCCAACAGTCAATCACTAGGATCTACAGGCTCTATAACCAACAGTT
>BBSZ01010153.1:0-25059 GCA_000981365.1 Subanguina moxae
AAACCCGCACTTGGATTTCGACCCTCCAAAACCCGCCCCGCAAACCCGCAACTAACCAGTAAAACCCGCGCGGGTTGCCCCGCTTTGCCACATTTTGTATGAGCGCTTTCAGTATGAGCGCTCCAGTGTGGAAGCTAAATCTCTTCGAAAAAGTTGCTGGTTCTAATGTGGAGTTTTCGTGTAAGATGTGCAAAGAAATAATCAAGCTGAACGGTAGAAGTCCGTCAAGCCTAATAAAAGTGGTGGCCATCACTACAACAAGGACCAATATCTTTTTTAATGAAGACTAAAATAAGTGGGATTATAAACACAAAGGCTTCTTTCGTGTTTGTAGATAATGGTGTCAAAGTCAATGCGGCTGATTAACGTAAGAAGATCTTGCAGAGGGTGGATGTCAGCTTTTTCGTAGTGCTATTCGTTTCTTATTATTGTTGTCAAAAACATAAAAACTCAATAACAGAACTTTTTCCGCACTCTGATCCAAAATAGTTGCTTTATTCTCTTTGTTATACAAGACTATTCGCCGAACCACTCTTAAATGCTTAAACGATTACATATTTTCCTCTACCAGGAGAGTTTTAATTAAATAATGGTCACCAGATTGGCAAAACATCCTCTTCTAGCAAGCCATTGCCATCCACGTCCAGCACGCAATCCAGTACCAATTTGTGCAATGGTTTTGATAAGTGGGTTCTTTGTAGGTTCTCCATGAGTTGCTTGCTTTTCCTCTTCTGCCATGCTCGCTGTTTTATCTTTTTCATTGTCCATTTCTATATCAAATATTAGCATAGAAGGTGTTGGAGACAGTTTCACTCCTGAAAAACTATTCCTATTGCCATTGTAAGTTGTCTCTTCCTCTTTCATTGCTTAAACATTTTCATAAATGTTAGTTTGTTTCCAATAATTAAATTTTGGAGATGAAGTGTTTGGCTAAAGTCTACTAATTTTTGCTTTCATAAAATTAAGTTTTTAGAAAAAGTAAGAAAAAAAATCAACTTCTTGAGATGTTAGCTGGCTAATCTTCTGTTCAAAATTAACTTACTAATATTTTTCCGAGACTTTGGTGGAATGGCATTGGCCTGTTGGAATATATCATTCTCCATAAAACTGGCATTTCTGCCAGCATTCTCCATAGCAAAATAATTAGAAGAAGTTAACAATGGCTGTTGAACTGTGTGTATGAAAAGCATCCAACCATTTTTTTAGTTGCTATACAGCAACTTTAGTAGCTTCTACCACCAAACTACTTGCGTCTGTCTTTATGATTCACTATGTTGCTTCAACTGCACAAATTTGTAAATGGTTTTAAGTCTTTATTTCATAATAATATCCATTTGCCATATATTATTGTAAGCGGCGTGAAAAAAATATTATTTTTTGGAAAAAGACTGGTAAAGATGAATGAAAAAAATATATAAGGAGAATCGCGAAAAATAGCAAAAATATTTTTTCTGCACTGGATTTGAACCAGCTTTTACTTTGGGATGACTGGAATAGACAAAAATCAAGTGAAACAATTTTGGATAAAGTGGCGGAAAATAAGGCATAATAACAACTTTAACTCAGCAGTAGAAACCGAAGGATGTAGCAGCTTTCGTAAGAAAAGTTTTGTAAGCCAATACTTTTGTATGGGATTTTACAAAGCGGTGTTTTGTAAGATTTCTTATGAAAATAACCTCTAAAATGTTTCTTAGGGCCGCTGCTGCATGCAGAACCCACGAAAAATGAGAATTAAGAGAGAAAAACTTCAACTATTTTTGTATAAACTGTATGTATGTGCAGTTCATTTTTTTATAGTTAATTAATAAAAATCTTCAGTCAACTTTAACTATTCTGCACAGTTAACTGTAGTTTAGCAAAGTTAACTATTTTATAGTTAAATTATTTCAATTGGCCTATATTTTTTTTCTGGTTTAAAAACACTTCTTTTTGATCCAGTAACTCTTTTTGACCCAATTTGGACCATTCTGGACAATTGGATTTCGTAATTCTGTATTTGTTCAAAGTGTTTTAGTGCAGAAAAAATATAGTCAAGTTTTGCTATAAAGAGACTCTCAATATAAAAGTGCTTTTGGTATTTAATATTAGTAGTTACCTTGGACACCTTATAGTGACAGTAGAATTTATCACTCTTTTAGTCAAAAATATATTTTTGTGCAGTTAATATTCAAAAATAGTTGGAGCACTAGCTCTAAAAGTAGTAGAAAAATATGCCAAACCCTGCTTTTTATGCAAAACAAATACAATCAGTCACTTGTTCTTGAGAGAAGACACCTCTGCTAACTTTTCGCTCAGCTCTTCCAGTTTACGATTCACCTCAGCGCGGTATTTCTCAAACTCTTGTCTGGAAATCCATTCTGAGGAAGCGGGGCAGGCAGTGTTAATGGCGGAAAATCTTGGGGCTGCACTCACTAAAGGGCTGGCAGGCATTGGATCTAGAGGAGAATACTGTTTTACCGGTTGCTTGGTGGCAGCTAAATGCAGTTTTACATGCTTTCACTGATTAAATGTTAATACTGTTTTCTTTCTGGCACAATGGTCCATTAATTTAGAAATTTTTGAGTAATAGGACTCGAAAAAAATAAATGGCCATTTTTTTTAATAGGAAAAATGGCTACTTGTTTTTTTCGAGGCTTGTCATTTTTTAAATGCGAAGCTACCATTTGTTTTTTGCTGACCACAGAACACAGAAGATGTGCTAAAAAAAGAGTCAGGCCGACCTGCTCCACTTCCTGTGCTAGAGATAGAGGAATTGAAGGAGCCCCCACCAAGCAGTGTTGGTGATTCATCAAAGGTGCTTGCGTTACTTGTCTGAACATAAATACATTATTTTGTTAAACATGATTAAAAAAAAACCATACTGGTTGTTTGGAGGCACGGAAATTCATAGATGGTGGTCGTTTATTGGCCTGCTTGGGACGTGTTTTGGTCAGGGAAGAGAGCTTGCTCAAATCTTCCACTGAAGAAGACGGGCTCTTTTCTTTGCTCTCATTAGCATTGTAGGCGGGTCCAGGCGGCCTGTGAGGGGGAAGTTTGCCTGTTGGAAATAGTTTGCTCTGCAAACCGGCTATCATGCTCTTGCGTTCTTCTTGCACTGGTCTTGCTAGGGCTACTACATTTACTGATAAGGAAGAGTCGGCTAAAAAATAGAAAAAGTTGACATTATTAACAAGAGAAATGCCAATTCACTGGGAAAATATAATAAATTGTTTTTTTTTTACATTTTTACAAAGATAAAAAAAAAAGACAAACGCACAGCGATCAGGCTTGATTCACAGCGAAAACTAGCGAACAATTTACTAGCGTATAGTTCTCAGAAAAAACCTATCAAAAATATAGAAACAACCTACTTTGAGAAACAGAAGAGTCTCGCACACTCGCAACCGGCTGTTGCGAAGAAGAATGAAGAGGCTTAGTAGGCTTGACGGGTAACGTTGGTGGAGGATGTGCGCCGACTGGAGAGGCCTTTTCCACACTATTGTTGGTCTCGATTAGTTTTACAAAATTCTCAGGAAACAGTCCTCTTTTGCCGTTGTATTCACCCTCATACCAGCCATCGTCCTCACATTTTTTGTTTATGACTGTAATTAAGGCACCTTCGGGCAAGGAAAGTTCATCTGGATTGGCCGCCTCATACTTGTAGATCACTTTGGCCATTTCTGAAGATTTGGTAGCTACTATCTGAAAATATTAAGAAAGCAAACTTGTGTTTTCTGACCTTTAGTCCTGCTCACTGCGATTGCAGCCTGAGAAGGTGGGGGTGGAATGGCTGGTGGATGGGTCTGCAAAAAAAGTGGATTTTTTTGTTGTGCTAAACATTTGGCTAACTAACTACACAAGAAAATCTTACATACCACAGAATGGCTAGTAGAGACGATTCCACTTGGCGGTGAATTAGATTCGATCATAGAAGAAAGCACATTTGTTCGACGATTCCCTCCTGTATTATTAGCCGCAGCCTTGTGCAGCGTTGAAGGCAGAGTGGCTGGATGCTGGTGGTGATGTCCATCTATTTCTTTTTTTGCTAACTCAATAAAGTCTCCATTCGAGTGATTCTCTGAAAAAAAAAAATATTCTTAAAATTTCAAAAAGTATAGCATATACCAGCTTGAGATTTTTCTTCTATTACTTTTGGCAAAGAAGACGTAATTGAGGTAGAGAAGACTGCTGCAACCAAAAAATAATTATAATTGAACTTCTGCGCGTAAAATATATACAGTTGATTTACTGTACATCTAACTTTAAAAGTATGAAGTTAATTGTAAGCTATTAGCCATATAATCAACTATAGACATTTGTATGCTTTCATAGTTAACTGTAAGTCGCTATCCACGGAATTAACTGTAGAAATAAGATATATTAACTGTAGAAATAAGATAGATAGTTGACTTGCAAGTTTAAAAGAATTAACTGTATAATTAACTATATGTTTTTAAGTATATGTTAACTATGTGTTAACTGTATAATTAGTTAACTTTATAGAAACTGAATAACTGTATAAAATTTATAATATAAAATTAAAAGCGAAAAACTCACATAGGTTATTGGCTGGCATGTCAGAGGCAAAGGACACAAAATTGGTGGGAAAAAGACCAATTTTGCCAATAGAACTACCAAGAGCCCCTGAAGTGGCAGTGGGCGCTTCGGTTACTCCAACGATTTGACCTCTAGCCCAGCCATCTTCCACGTCCTCTAGCACCTCTAACTCATCACCCTCTTTTAAGTCCAGCTCATCTTCTTGTTGGGCCAAATAGGAAAAGCGAACCACAGCTATTTTGGCACCATTGCTACCCGGGTTGCCTGCTGAAAATCAAAAAATTTTTTGTATTGTATTTTCTCAATGATAATAAGCCCTCTAACACATGAGCATTCCTTGTCTGAAGGGTAATAAGGGAGATAAACCAAGGTAAATCGAATTTTTTTGAGTCTAATACTTATTCACATACACTTTTGGATGTCAAATTTAATGCTGAATATGAACATGAAATAATAAAAAAAACCGAGTAGTTGGATGTTAAAAGGAGACTTGAAATATAGAATATTTACTTATGTTTTTAGAGTCACTAATTAAAACTGAATACAAAATCAAAAATACCACTAACCTCTTCTTAAATGAACTTCTCCTGGTTTAAATGAAGTATTATTGAGCAGAGAGATGTCTTTACTCAGCCTGTCTACAATTCTAGCCACATTTCCTCTAGTTTCTGTCTACAAAAAATCATTTAAAAAATAAATAAAAATAATTGAAAAATAACCAATTTCTCGATTTTTGCTCGGAAATTGGCCAATTTAGTCAGCAATTCCAAAAGCTTAACATAAAAAGCAATGGTAGACCTACATTTCCATGTTGTTCTAAGGAGGATGCCATATATTTAGCAGAATTAGAAGTGTAATTAAAAGAAGGAGAGGATTGCTTGATCAAATAATACGGCAGCCAATTATCAGGGTGATCAGTTCTGGGCCAAGCACCTGAAAATTCAAACAAGTCTCCTAGCTGTTCTTGTTGCTGCTGCATTTTTCACTTATTTAGAAGAAGAATAAATAGTGAAAGAAAGAGAAGAAAGGTCTTCAGCATCAAAGCGAAAGATAGTGGAAAAGAAAAAAGTTGTGGTGAACAATAACCCCACGGATTGCCCCACCTTAGATGGATGGTCTTAGGTGGATGTCATCACACCCATTGAATGGGGCAGGCAGCCCTTGAGCAAGTGAAAAAGAAGAAAAAGAATAGTTTATGAGTCATCACCCATATTTTAAACTGAGAAATTGTTCTTTACTCCATGCTAATCACCCTTCGTTTTTCCAGTATCATTTCAAAAGAAAAGAAAAAAAAATTTATGCGAATGACTCATAAAAAAAAAATAAAATTTTTTAAAATGCTTCTCTGGGTCAAGTTTTTGATAATACGAGTCAAATTGATGGACAGACTGGAGAGTAAGAGACAAAATTTAGCAGTAAAACTTTTATTAGTTTGTAAGGAAGACAGATGAAATTGGACGAATGGAAAGAGCAATACGCAGAGTGAAGATAGAGAGAAAGAATGAAAGAACAACCAGCCAGTGCATTTCTTTTTCTTTCTTGCCTTTGATAGTCCTCTTAGGTTTGTCTTTTTTTCTTTCTGGCTTGCCCAACACAGCCAGAGAACCAGCGTAGCAGGGTTAGCCAGAGAAGAAATTCATTCGAAGTAGCAAATAGACACACACACTTCATTGGTTGAATCATTAAAAATAATCATCAAGGCGGCAATTCGAACTAATTTTTTTTTACTTATGTAACATGCTTAAAACTTTTTTCCAGCATTTGTTTCAAAATGTTTGATTTGAAACATAAAGACGATTTATAGAAGTTAGCAAGTAGGGCTGCTAAGCTTTTCAACTTTAGCAACCAAGGCTTGATTCCAGGCTTGCAAATCTCTAGCATCTAAGCCTAAAGCTTGATTGTCAAGCCGCCGGCACGAGCTATGCAATCTATGGCCATAAAAAAGTGTTTACACACTTTTTTGGAGGCATAGCTGCGCGGCGTAGGCGTTACCCAGCTCCGGCCACAAATACCCGTTTAAAAATTGCCTATGTAATCGAGTTTAAAAATTGACGGGGTAAATTATTAATTTGAAGAGTTAAATTAGTTGCAGCATTTATAGATCTTTAAACTTGGCTGTTTAATGTTGCGTGCCCTTGAAAACAACAAAATACTAATACTTTATAACAAAATACTAAAAAAAGATTTGGAACTCAAAAATGCAGGATATAGCATCTTCTTAAATAACTAAAACAAACAATCACTATGGATGGCTTCAAGTATTTTTTTTTTTTTTGGTCTTTTCTCTTACATTGGATCAATCAACTTGTCTCAATTGTACTTGTATCTTAGCAGGTTGTTGGCCAAAGACTGGATAATTTTAACCTCTCTTTTGTAGGAAGAACTGGAACTACTCTCCGAATTTATGAAGCCTGAAAAATGGGCATCTCCATTTCTTTTTTATCAATTAGTTTGTAAATCAGACCTGTAAGCGCTTGGTTCAACTGCTCAATTGCATTTCTAATTTTGTCGGCAGGCTGTTCTGTGTTGTTTCCCTCCAAATACATCAGCACATTCTCAATGTAACGGAATTTGAGTCGGGTGTCAGTATCTAACTTGAGCGAAAGCTGTTGCAAAAGTGCTAACAAAAGGTTCACAGGTAGAGGAGTTTGGCTGGAAAATAGAGTATCTGGATCCACTTTGTTGCACACAAACACCACCGAGGCAAGCTCTTTGAAGGAAAGCGCCTATAAGATTAAATTTACTTTCTTGAGTGGTGTATATAAATATTTTCTAAAAAAAAATAAACTGACTAATTCAAAGGCTGGGGTGATTTGGCCACTCTCTATAAGCTGAATAATGGCACTGTTGTGGTCAACTTGGAAGAAGGAAGTGGGAGTTTGACTGGCTTGTCGGATTTGTTGCTCTTGCACTTTGCGCATCTGATCGATAAACTCCTGCAAATTAAAAATATAGTGTGTATTGTTGTTGTTGTGTGAATTGTCTCTTTAAGAAAAATCGTAAAATCTTGATTGCGAAGCTAGTTTTTTGTAGCTGAGGTTCTATATAAGAATAAGGACTAGCCTGCAAGCCATCCCTAAATGTTTCATTTAACTGTTGGAATAGTTGCTGGCAAACACCCTCAACAGCTGGCAATAACATCTGATTGACGGTTGAACGAACTGTGTCCACTGTGCTATTTTGTATAGTTTCACCAATCGACTCAACATTAAGAGCATTGGCAGTCATCATAGTTTCCATGGCGCGAAGAAGCTGTTCCTGGGATCTAGAGTTGAGTTCACTAATTGTGGTCTCAATCCTCTCATCTCGCATTTTGATCTCATTAGCTAAACTTTTAATGATTTTTTAAAAATTAAAACAACATCAAGGGACTGACAAATTTTCTCTAGAACGTTAGACAAATTGTCCGTTTGTTCATTGCGAAGTTCCCTGTTTTCTTGCTGCAGTTTTTCTACTTCTATTGAAAGTTGACCGATTTTGTCAGTCATGCTAACCATCTTTTCTTCAATTAAGTCAACAATTTTTGTTGATAGTTGTTCCATCAAAATGTTGTCACTATTTCTACTGTTGAAATGGACGTTGGAGTGAGAATTGCTAGTCTTCTCTGAGCTAAAATAGTTATATGCAAAAGTTTATTATATTCATGTCAGTTTATAGTCAACATAGAGGTTAACTATGTACCCACAATTACTGTATTAATAGTTATAGTTATCTATTATAGTTAGTGTATCAATATGGTCAACTGTATAGTCACAGTTAACTGTTTTTACGGTAAAATGACAGCTGGTTTGTTCCGAAAATGTTGATATTTTTGAATAAAGTACCGTATTTTCTCTGATGAATACTCTATTAATGCATCTAACTTCCCAAAAACGCATTAAATAAAAAGTCATCGGCATCTTTGGTTGAAAAATAATACCGGAAAAATACACTAAAAATAGAGATAAACACGCTCGTAGCTTTTCACATATCCTATATTTGTTGTTTATACAGTGTATCTTCTTCTATATTTGTAACATATTTACATTAGGGATACCACAATGCTAATTATATATTATGCATTTGTGACCGCTAACCTTTTCATTTGCTCTTTATTAGCTTCTCCAACAACCACCAACTCAACTGTGTTGACTTGTAAAGCCTCTTCCATGTGGTGTTCATCCGCATCCAATTGACTTCTTACAGTACTTGACCACACAGTCGGGTTCAAATCTGTTTGGCAGCGCTCCAAGTCAATACTTAGCTCCAATAAGGAGCGATGAGTAATCGCCACAAAGGTAGCAGTAATTGAACTGGGCGAACTGTCATCCTCATCGAGTGAGAGATCTACGAGAAAAGAAAAAAGTAAAAAAGACAAATAAAAATATAATATCAATCTACCACAGTCCAAGTTTTCAACCAAACCGCAAGGGACCACACTAAGCAGAGGATTACAGAAATTGACTTGAGTGCACGAAGCAAAACAAGGCATTGTGGCAACATTAGCCAGCTCCAGGCAGTATAAACTCTAAAAATAAGTATTTTATTTGAATAAAGTCTGACTGTTGGGTCACACAAAAATCCACCCACCGAGGCATCGTAGTCAGCAACAAACAAATAATTAGCTGTACAATCGACCAACAACTCCAAGTGGTTGATCTGTTGAGGGGATTCAAATCGCAGCTTTCCAAGGCACTGCCAACTATCACAATCAAAAATGGCTAAACGACGGCCAGAGTCTGCTGACACCACTGCAAATTTCCAAAATTGCTCTCTGAAAAATAAATCCACTCCGTAGTAGACCACTTTATCTAAAAAACTGACTGATTTTGAATCGCCAAATTGTCAAGAAAAACAAGTTCTTCAATACAATGATTTGGCATTGGCTGGACGGTGTTGGCAAATCGAGTCTTTTCGGTTTCCACAACAAAGAAAGTAACATTCCTGTCGACTGTAGCAACAGCTAAAGAAGGAAGAATAAATTTGTGGATTAAAAAACTTTCTAAAAACTTTTTTTCGTCATTCCCAAAGAACAAGAAGAAGACAACAAAGAAAGAGAAGAGAGCCAAAAATTTTCAACCCAAGGCTCAAAACTAGAACAATAGAGAACTTCTCTAAGAGAAGATAATTCAAGGAACAAAATTTGTCAAGTAAATCACTGCAATTTAAGAGGGACTTTTTGCCTCAAGCTCTATTTTGGTTTCATTTGCAATATAAATCACCAATAGCAGTAGCATCTGGACTGAGCTTGATTGAAGTGATCTCCTGAAATTGTTAACGATAGATCTTATACTAAAGATATTGGTGCCATAGTTGTTCGGCAAATTTCGTGTCTCCTTATGAACCGTCAAAGTGAGGGGTGTAGTGTTTGAAAAATTTTCTACCAACCGAGTCTAGTACTATGCTTAGCATTCCACCTGGCACCTCATTAGCTGCCAATTGCTCGTAATACACTTCGGACTTGTTTAAAGCCGACTTGATAGTATGCAGAAAAAAGATGTCGATAGTTGTGCCCTGAAATAAGAAGAGAAATAAAACTTTAGATGAGAACAGCAAATATTACCTGAGCCACGGCCAGCATATTGCACTCCACACGCTCCGCGTCTCCGCCAATTTCTTCTTGTTCAGGAATGTAGGGGCACCAAGCCAGTTTTGGAGTAGCCCCTATTTTTTCTGCCGGACTTTTCCTTTCGGTGCTTTCAGTTCTGATTATGTTGAGATATTTGATTCTGAAACCATTCATTTACATCATACTAAACAAATGCACTAGAAACTTACAGCGTTTTGCACTTTTCATCCACTTGATACACATACAAGTTTAAGTTGGCGTCTAAGACTGCTAGAAAAGGAGAATGAGTTGCCCATTGCAAGTCAACAGTTGGTTGACGAAAGTCTTTGATCAGGTGTCGTGCTCTAAAATAAAATGATAGATGGGAAAATCAAGGTTTGCGAACCAACCTTGTGTCCCGTTCCAACACACGAATAGCTTCTCCAGTAGTGTTGAAAAGGCGATAAGCCACTAGTTTTTCTCTTGCAGCCAGAATTTGTCCAGTGTATGCCGCCTTGGTCTCCCACTTGTAGTCGGTCAAGATTGTTGAGTTGGCTCTTGCGCTGTCTCTTTCACGCAATTTGTTGCCAAAAGGGTTGCCTTCGGCTGAGCTTGAGTGCTGTTGATCCACATTCAGCACCACATTCTTGCCGATAGCAAAACGAACAAAGTCTTCAGATTCATTAAGCGTACTGGAAGAAAAGAAAGTAAATTGATTGCAACAGGTTAGTTTGGATTGAGTGAAAAAGCCGAGAAAATATCATACTGCTTTTCCACATAGGTTGATGGAGACAAAAGCTCCATATTAATGCTGTTGAGACGGCTGTTTCTTGTGGATGAGGTGTAGAAATAGGCAGAATACCAAGATTTGAGTGATCAACTAAAATTTCTGTTGGCTCAAATGGTTTTTCCCCGTCAAATGTTTTAAAATTCATTTTTCTTAGCTATTGTTCAATCATCAGTCTAAATTCTTGCATCAGCCTGTGCACCACTGGACTTTCTCTTCCCAATGAAATATCAAATGATTAGGAAAAGTTGAAGATTGGTGTTTTTGAGTGAAAATTCTCCTTATTTTTTAGATTAGTCTTAATCTCGAGTTTTTTCTAGTCATATCCAATCAGTTGATACCTCATTGGAAAGAGAAGATTCAGAGCTGTACGCTGAAGAAAAAAAATTAAAATAAGTCATTAAAAATAGGTGAGAAAAGCAAAGTTAGAAAATTTGACGATGTAAAAGCATAGTTTAACGAAGGAAAACACCTACAGTCAATTTTTAAGAAATTTAGAGGAAGTAAATAAAAGCTGCTTTTTGGAAATATCCATTACTACCTTTTTGATAACTGAAGCATAATTAGTTGAAAGCGATAAGGATATGTTTTTTTTATAAAAAAAGCTCAAAGTAAGACAGAAGAGAAATTTCAAGTAATTCTTTGCGGGACAAAAGTAGTATTTAAGAGTCATAAATTTGGAGCTATATCCTGCCAAAAGTTTGGGTTTAAGTTCCAAAATTTTCAAAAATTCAGCAAAAGTTATGCGCCTATACAGTCAAGCCTCCATAGTACATACCCTCCCTAATGTATGCCCCATGATCGGTCCCAAGGTGGTATGCACCGGTAGATGGTCGACTTATATGCGTCAATGCCTTATACGAGTTTCGGGAAACAGTCTCGATATGACGTGACCAGCCAAAGGGTTTCGGCCTATCGAGGTGTCACGCGCCAGCTAAAAGATGAGTGTTACTGTTCAACCGTCCTTTTGGTAAGTTTAGCACATATTAACTTTTGCAAACAGCCTTCTTACCACTTTTCAAAAAAAAATTGACACCGCACACAATTTTGATAATCTTTTATGAAAAACAAAGAATAAATAAAAAGCGGAGCCAGCCCGATGCGGGGCTCGAACCCGCGACAGCCAGATTAAGAGTCTGGTGCTCTACCGACTGAGCTAACCGGGCACACGTACCTGGATCCAAAAAGGCTTATCAAGCCGGAACGGGGTTTACCCGTGCCGACGTCGACCGTTTAAACTTTTTCAAAACTAGGAGTCACTTCCTTAGACATTTGTCTTTTTAATTTGTGGCGTGACAAAGCTGCACGAACTCTCCGAACAACCTAGTATTCTTCAGTCTTGTCAGTCGTAGCATTTATTAGGGCTCTAACAACAAGACACTCAATGAAAAAACTAAGTTTATACAACCAATTAGTGAAACCAGAATGTTTGTCCACCCAACAATGAAGAGAAAATTGTGTAGTAGAGCAATGTGGCTAATCTTCTTGGATTCTCAGGCCATACTCTTTTCTTATCACCTCCTCCAAACCGTGTACTGGACGGCCATAACTAAAACTGTTAAGAATGATAATCCAAACCAAAAGTGGCATTTAAAAAGGATACCCAGTTTCATTAGCAGCTGTTATAAGTGAGTTGTCGTAGATTTCGTTGATGCGATGTGGCTGCTGCCCTTTTTGATGAGCTCTTAATATTTTTTGGTAACTTTTGTTTACCAATTACACTTTTTTATCCTTACCTTTCCTTGATGAGCATGGTGGCCACATCCACCTGCTGTTTGGTACCTAAATGTTCTTTTTGTTTAGCTATTTAGGTCTCTGAACATTTAATATAACAAAACGTAGGGCAGCGATAGATTGGGCCATTTTAAATTGAGTCAATTCAAATTGAGGCAAATTTAAATTGGGCCAATGCAAATTGTGCCATCATTTTGCTTAATTTTACCACTGAGCTATCTATCTATCTATCGCTGCCCAAAACATAGCCAGATTCTAGACTACATTTTGAGATATAAGGTGCCTGGAAGCATCAAGAAAATTGGTATCAAAAACACAATGCCATAAAACATCTTTTTGGATTTACAGGGGGGGTGAAACGCTTTAAATCTAGTCTAATAGAAGCCGAAGTATGTATTTTGGTAAGGTAAAGTAGTACCTCTAAAAGCCATGCTTAGGTCAATGGCCACACCCACATCTCGCATGATTTGGGCAAGCACTTCCCCGTTAAGACCAATTACTCTAGCAATTTTATCCTTTGGCACTGCCATCTGCAATAAACACCCATCTATTAAGTTAAAAAAAATTTTTCCATAAAAAAAGTGTCTCACATGGACTGTACACTGGTCTTGGTTTTGTAGAAAGTCTTCTGAGAAATAGACAGGTGCAACTGGTTGCACTGGGCGGCCTATGCATGACTTGCTTCTATTAGCAGGAGGTCCACGGCTGGGAGAGCGAAGGGGGCGTGGAAAGGTGCTTCTAGAGAGGTACTGCTGGGCCGGCCGGTCGGCAGATGGCTCTCTGGCCTGCTGTATGTAGATGTTGTGCTTGCCTGGTGTTTGGTGGAACTGCTGTTGCTGGACACGCTCACCTAGAATTAAAAGCTTTACAAAATTTACACATAATTTTGGGCTATTGCAAAGTTTCGCTTGCTTTCCCAAGACAAAGCTCAAAATTACCCAATTTTTCAAACTGAATACTGGTGTTGTAAGGAGCCAAAAAGCCACCGTAAAGAGGGGCCAGACTAGCATCGTGGTTGGCAGCATCATAGGTTTGCTCGAAAGCCGTGAGGGGGTGCTGAATAGTGAGTGTGAGTATATCTAAAAGCCACAAAGTAAGCAATCACCTTGGACAAGTCTTCAATAAGCTGAGCCACTGCTTTAACCACTCCATCTTCTGAACCGTTGATTTGCACCTAGATTTAGTTTGGTTTATAGCCACTATCATCCTTCAAATATCATCATTTGCCACTATGAAACTAGGACACGCTTTTAATCGCATACTTTGCCCCTCATATACCCTCCTAAGTGAACTTACCACTCGATCAGTAGAGTCAGGACACACCTCTTTGAATATATTGACGAAGGTTTTGGTGTTTTCCTTTAACCTAAATAAGGCATTTAGTTGAAAGAAAGGCTGCCATAAAAATTCACTGTTTGACAGTAGCCCCCTTGCTGCCGATGATGAGTCCAACATGGGACTGGTGGACCAGCTTGCGAACTTCAGCCTCTCTTTGGGGATTTATCTGTAAGTTTAAAGGTTTTTAAGTCTATATTTTATAGGGAATTTGTAAAATTTACATTGCAAAAGGAAGGCAAAAGTTCTCGCAGGCAGTCTACAATAACATTCTGTTTGGCAATGATGAAGAGGACACTACAGAAATTAGAGGTTGGAATAAATTTTTGGATTTTTGCAAGTTTTATTACCGTTCAGCAGTGTTTTTGTCATTAATTGAGATGGATGCATTGTACTAAAGAAGGATTAAATTAGTTTTTAAAATGGTTTTGAAATGAATCACTCAGACAAGTTTGGTTATATTTAGACTAATAATTATTAATAAGTTAATGGAACATTTTATTTCCAATATTTCCAATATTTTATTTCCAGGAAAAACGTGCGCCCGGTTAGCTCAGTCGGTAGAGCACCAGACTCTTAATCTGGCTGTCGCGGGTTCGAGCCCCGCATCGGGCTGTTCTTGTTCCTTTTCTGCACTTTTTAAATCTTTATAAAAATAAACAAAACATGAGCATTATTTGCTATGCAATTGTTCAAGACCCTAAGCACCTGTCAACCGCAAGGATTTAGATTTGGGATAACTATTTCATCTAAATCACCACAATTTTTCCTAAATATGAATTTCCATTAATACAACAAAAAACAACCTTTTGGCCAATGGTTCTGACGTTTTCTCCTCCTTTGCCAATCACTGCACCTCCTACCTGAGTAGGCACCAGGAAACGTAGAGAGTATTTGCCTAAAATAATAGCATGTAACCTCAGCAAATAAAATAATATAAAACAGAATCTGAAAGAATATATAACAATTTTAAGAGAAAAATATTCTTTTACTAATTTTGCTTAGGCACTTGTTTTTTTTCTTTTTGCAAAAAAACCAATTTGTATGTAATTAATTAGATGAAAAACCTGCCTTGTTGGATAGCCTGGTTAAAAGACACCTCCTTGAAGTACTTGATCTTCTTTTCTACCATAGGTGTTCTCCCTCGCGACATGCTGCGTTTCATAAATAAAATAAGAACAAGGTGAGAAAAAGCAGCTGATTTAAATATAATAGTTCTGTGTATGCAAATTCATTGAACACCTGTTTATCGCTTTTTGATAAGATTATTCTACCAAAATCAGTCACAAGATTTCGAAAGGTTGTCTGTGCAGGGGTTTACTTAGATACCATAATGCTTTAAAAATCGGGCATGATTTACACACAAGCTACGTACAAACTTGTTACCTGCTTGTATTCAGCGAAGGAATTCGGCTCTGGTATCTAATTTGTCCTTTATGCATGCTTGTGTTTGTTTCCTTTGCTCACAACCCTGCTCTCTCTGCCCCAGCGAACGATGAGTAAGCAGTATGCAAATAGTTGTTTGTGTGTTTCTCTAGCTCGCTCAGGTGAAGCCCCAATGACCACAGCCAAGGCAAAATGCATTTCTTCGTCTTTTTTGAGTGTTGCTTTTCTCTCGAGGAAGAATTTGGACTAGCTAGAGTGGACAATGTCCAGCCGGTTGTTCTGTTGCTGGGGTGACCACTGCGGCCTATTATTTATATTGTTGTTGTGTCATGCTTCGTGAGGTGTGTATGGATTGGTCGGCTGTAGGCTGGTAATAGTGGTAATAACTAGTAATGACCATTAAAAGCAGTGGCATTACAATACACATTGTTAACTATATTCTTAATCAGCATTTTTTATTTGTTTATACTGACATTTAAAATAGCTAAATGGCATATATAGCTAGAAAGCGTAATTGGAGCAAATAAAAGTTTGCTGAAAGTAGGTGTAATCGGACAAATGTATTGAAAAATTTGGCTAATTTTATACCGATTTGTTCAATCATCGTGGTTTGTCTCACGTATAGAGTGCGTTTCACGGTTTATTCATAATGTTTATAAAGGGATAGAACAGCAAAGGGACCAAGCCTAAAAATTGATACCTATCCTCCACTAGACCCAAGTTTTCTATGGTTGACTTTTTTTACTATCACCTATATTTTATAGTTAACTACGTCATATTAACTATGGCTCACACTCAATTAGGTCGTATTAACTATGGCTCACAGTTAACTATTTCTCACATTTAACTGCTCTCAAGTTGATATTTGCTAAAACTGGTCACTTATGACTAATAGGTAGTCATGTTCTTGTGAATCACTTTTGTAAAGGTGAAATCACAGCATTCTCTGCTTGCCGTCAACTTTTGTATCGATCAGCCAAGGTAAGGAGGGGGCAAGCCATTCCCCACATTTAGTCCCTTGCTTTCCCATGCCCCCTCTTTCAGCTATACAACCCTGTGCAAACAATTATTCAAGAGACCATCCTCTTCTCTCTGTTGCTTCTCCTTCCTGCCTAGATGCTTTGCCTCTGAAGCTGTCTGACCATTTAATTCTTCCCTCCAATTTCAATATATTTTGAGTCATATGTGGCTGAGCAGTTTGATCAAGAGCAAAAAAGAAGATTGTCTCTGTAGTTTTGTTTGCATTTCTAAAGATGACTTTGGAAAGTGGGGTTGCAACAAGAGTGTTTGACTATATTTGCTTCTGTATTGATTAATTTTTCGAATTTTTTTGCTACGATACAAATTTTAGATGAATCCGTAATTTAAATAATCTAAATATGTTAGCAGCTTAGGCTTTGATTCAAAAATCCAGTATTAGATTCCATATAAATACAATACCAAAAAACCTTGTCGTAACGTCATATTAATATGTGCCTCGCCAAGGCTTTACCAAAATCTGATAGCAGTTCTTCTGACTAAATGTTAGACGAATAAAAAAGTGCCCTTGGAAATGAGCTTGATTCTCATCTCACCTCTTTCTGGTTGCTTCCTGAGTCACGGAATGAGGCAAAAAAGATAGGGCTCCTCTTCTACTTGGCCATCATCCAGATAGGCGAAGGCAAACAGTCCAGTCATTGCTTTCCCTAATCGATTGCTTATTTTTCTATTTTCGCCTGATTTTTTCTTGTTTTCTCACGCTCTTTTGTACAATGTTAATTTTACTTTGATAGTAGCAAATTACTTCCATTATTTCAGATACTTAGCTTTGATCTTCTTTAAAGTGGACTTTTATTTGTTTTGGGAGCAGTGACTCAAAAGACAAACAAGATTGAGAAAATACTGTCCTTGTGGAAGGGTAAATGACTTATATAATTTATTGATTATTTACGAATTTTTTTACAGCTTTGCTCTTTCCTTTTCGGATTTTTGATTGCTGAAAAGTGATCTCTCAACTTTGATTCCCTGCCAGCTATCTTTTTGTAAAGACAAGCAGCTATTTGCTGCCTAATTTCACACCGATGGACAGACTAGAGTACCAAAGTTCTGCAAATGAGTGTGCAAGATATGAACAGTTGAGAGAAAAAGAAGAAAAAGACAGCTTAAACAACAGCCAACCAGATGATCTCAACTCGAGAAGAACACAATTGCCTATCCATTCCTCCTACTTGCTGTTTGTTGCCATTGCTTTTGTGTTAATCACACTAGGTTGGTTTGTTTACTTGGAAAATTTTTTTTGTCTCTATATGGGTTGCGTCAATAAAACGATGTATAATAACTTAATGAAATAATTGTATACACTTTTTGTTGTTCAGCCAGCTATGCAGACGCTCAAGCCTTGAACGACCCCATAACCCAATATATTGAAGGGAGGCTAGGAAATCGCCGTAAGCATTTTTATGAGAACATATTTTAAGCAATACAATTTATATTGATAATTCAGGCATCTTTTGGTGTCCCTCCGGCTATGGCTATCTGGCATATTGTCCTCAGCCTACAGACTGGGACAACTATAACTGGTATGCTCTTAATGTTAAACCAGGCCTTAGTCTGCTTGGAGGTCAACTGGTAAGTTATGCGTGCATTGCCAATTTTGAACCCATCTACAACCTTTGCGGAGATGTAGGAGGCTTGAGGTTGAGATGCGCACACAAACATATCAATATCACTCGAAAAACACACTCTGAATGCATAAAAACAGTATACAAACAAAAAATTTTTTTAGAAAACATGTTTTCTGCATGTTTTACAGTTAAAAACGCACAAAAGTGTGTTTAACGGGTTTTCCAGAACACTTAGCCTCATCTTTTCTTTTGTGTTGATTTTCAGCTTATATCTAAAAGTAAGCAGCGTCAATATTTTTCAGGTGTTGCACCTGGCCATATATGGTAATTTTAAACTATTTTACAGTAAAGTTATACACAGTTAATTTTATAGTTAACTGTGTATATATATAGTTAACTGCGTGTCTTATAGAACAAATACAGTTGACTAATCTAAGTTTACAATGTATGGTTAATTTTAACACAGGGCTCCTGGAAACCCTCCTGCTGTCCGTTTGCCTTACCCACAGGTGCCGTGGTGGCGATCATTATAGCTTCTATCATATTGGTGGCTGTGCTCATTGGGCTGTCCTGTTGGTGCTGCTACTGCTGTCCTCTCTACAAACAGGTCTCACTTTTGTAATTAGAAATTGTGGCTAACCAAGCAGTTTGCTGAGATTTTTATTAAGCGTTTCTATACTTTGGCAAAACATATTTCGCGAAACGAATTTATAGCGGAGGTTGTAGAGAAAATTATTAGCTTTATTTAACAAATAAATGATTTGATGGTGTTTAGCTTTACGAATATGAAGAGGATGAGATTACACCACCTCCGGGCAGGGAAGTTAGAATAGGTGGTGACCGATAGGCTGCTTAAACAGGGCACTGACTCGGCCTTTGAGGGATTGCAGTTATTGCTATTGATTCATTATTTGCAACTCCACCAGCATCATTTTGACTACTTAAAACAAAAGAGGATAAAATTTGCGAGTGTTATAAAAAGTTTTTGAGCACTTATTTCATTTAATACAATTTGATACCTCTATCACTCATTGTTTTTGTGAATACAAAGCAACTATGTTCGTATATAACATTTCTTTGGACTTGACCACAAATATATTAAATATTCTAGCGAAAAGTCTTTTATAGCTTTTTAAATATTTTTTAATAATTTAACCCTAATGCTGTTTGGAATGCGAGCCATAGTTTAATTGTAACTATTTTTCTCTCTGATAAAAATTCTTTTTTGTCAAATAATCCGCTCATTAAAGTCCTACAACAATTATTATATCTTAATTTTGTTTTCGTTTTTACTTAAGCTGTTTAAATTTTTGTAAGATAAAATGTGGAATTTTATAATCAATTCCGACTGCCTTTTTTAAATAAATACAGTCGAGTCTCGATATAGTGACCCCTTGGGACCGACACTAGATGTCACTGTATCGAGACTCGATTGTAAGGAAATGAAGATATAAATTATCGCATGATTGTAAATGTTTTTAAATCAGCTCTTTTAAACAAAATACTTATTCACTATTTCAAATTAACTTCGGTTTGAATAGTTCTCAACACCATTTAAATGCTTCGGGAACCATTATTAAATGCAAAAGCTATATTTATTGAATGCAATAATTTTTAATAAAAGATTGTTTATAAAGTTAGATCTTTGTCTTTGGGTAAACTATTTTCAAAGTCGACTTTTAAAAATTAATTTTGCTTACTGCCAACTATATTTCACAGTTAACTTTACCTCACAGTCAATTATTTCTCTCAGCAAATTTTGCATTAGTTCTTAAATTTAATCATTTTCATAGTTAACTATCTTTACGATTATCTACTTTTACAATGAATATTTTTACAATTAATTTTTTATACAGTCCTGTAACTGGAATAGGAGCTATCTCTGTAATAACCGTACATTTTCGAACGTTTAACTTACAATCACAAGGCAAATTTTTTTCAAGGCAAATTTGCGTACCAAGGCAAATTTGCGTACCAAGGCAAATTTTAAAAAAATATTTGAGAATTTCGGAAAATAATATGCGAGGATGTTCGGTTGCCGTCTTTACATCTAGTTTTCTAAATATAACGCAAAAACATTTTGTAACAAAGTTTTTATCCTACCAAATCTACGCAAATGACTTTTTCTCTCAAAAAGCTAGCTCAGAGTCAAGACAATTTAGTCAGCTAGGAGGACTGACTTTTTATCAAGTGGGCTTTAGTGGCTAATTCACTATCTCTCGCTTTAGTCCGCTTATTTTTTGTAAAAAGAATGTTTTCTTAATGAATAAATACTTGAAAATGCAAGTAGCTTTTTAACATAAAAATAGATAATATTAAAAAAGTATTTGTAGTTCTGTGCAATGTTATCTAAAAAATAAACTATGGATATGTCAAGTAGCAGCCTTTTGCAATTATAATTTAAAAATTTATTGCATCAAAAATAACTTTGAATCCAACAAAATAACAATATTTAGAATTAAGGGATTTATCTTTATTTATCGTTAGAAAAATCTGATAAATAGAAAACTGCATTTTGTAGAAAATTATTTGCTCTAAAATACGTTGAAAATGATATTTTACTCTGGAATAAAACGACCAAATACAATTCACGTTTTCCACAGCATACACCCCTGGAGTATTATAATAATACCTTCTTAGGTTCGCATATTTTTATGGCTAAATTTTGACTTTTGCCAATTCTGATAATACGGGGTAAAAATTACAAAAAAGCTCAATTGTTTTTATTACTATGTTGTAAATAACTGTTTTAGAATTATTTTTTTACAGTTAACCACCTTATACAAATACCTATTTAATAGTTACTTATTTTACTGCTAACTATTCTACACAATTAACTTTTCTAGTACGCCGTATTTCACGTAATAAGCACCCTTTCCTAAATTGAAAAAATATGTTTGTATCATTGTATTTTTGATCTATATTTTACTGGTGGCTACTAAGCATTGATATACGAAAAGGAAGCCTAGATCCTAAGCAACATTTTGGAATATTACATGCTTTGGAGATACCAACAAAATATGGGTCAAAAACATAATGCCATAAACACATTTTTTGAATTTAGGAGGGCGCTTATTAGAGAAAATGCGGTAATATTTTCAAATCTTTGTGATTCTATGTGAGAAGTATATCAAAATTAGTAGATCTTTTAAAAAATATAAAAAAATAGATGAATCCTAAGAAGAGACGAGCTTGAGAAGGTATTATATTAAAAATTCATTGTAGTAAATTTTTTCGTTATCAATAAAACCGAAGAATAGAGTCTCGAAATGAGCAATTTGAAAAACAAAAAACAAAAAAAGCGAAATTCAACTGGAATGTTTGTTAATAGGAGTAAATATAAAGACATATAGAAAAATTAATAACGGAATGGCTTAGGCTCAGCTCCAGAAGCCATTTTAGCTTTGTTGTTTTCTAAAATGCGTTTGAAGATGTACTTCGTAACAATCAGCGCTTGGATCAAGATGAGTGCGAACAGAGTACCGAGCACAGCCATCAATGTCCATTTGTTCATGCACATCTCTGAAGGGTGGCCGGACTGCCAGATTGCTCCTTGCTCAATTGGTGTCTTCTCCACTCCACCATTGGAATATTTAGGACCGTTGGGTGAAAAATCTTGAGCGGAATGTTTGGAAGCAGATGATGGACCTTCACTCATTTGTTGTAGGGGGTCAATAATGACTAAGCTGGTAGTGGCTTGCGCATATCGGGGTACCTTGTACCGTTTAGTCTCAACTAAAAATTGTGTAAATCGTGTTTAGTGAATTTTTTGCCCTCGTATAATAATCTTTTATGATTTTATTATTTTAATTAATAATTCAATTTAGAGTAGAGTAAACTTACACTCAGTGATGGCGTTGTCACTGCCTCTCTTCTTTCTTCCCCACGAGTCTTTTTGAGCTCCTTGCAGATTGCAAGTAGCCTGAAATAAGAAGTTAAAAGTTTAAGAACCGTCTCTCAAACACCTACCGCCTTGCAATTTCCTTTGCAGATCTCCAAATGACATGTAATTCGGACAGTGGCTGAGCTGTCAAAGCGAAAAGCCTGGAGATGTGCAATTTTGACTGCACTCGACTGAACTTGGATAGGATTGGGGATTAGCTTTTGAGAAACTGAAAAACAAATGAGTTAAGTAAAATTAAATATTTGGAATGCAAATTTAAAACTCTTTACCTGCAGGAGTAGGGCAGCCAGCCTCGATCAACTGCAACTTCTCGTCAGTTTTAGGGGAAGAACCAGGCTCAGCAAAACAGTCTTTGACAAAGAAGTCTAGCTCTTCATCCATAGCCATGATCTCCCATCGAAGTTCCAGAATATCTCCTAGTTTAGCTTGAATAAGAGGATGGTGTTCTCCATTGCCGGCATTCATTTGCATGAGCACAGGATTACCCAACTCTATTTTGCCTCTAGGCTGGATTAAAGATGGTTGGGGACCGTGAACTGTCATGTTGGCTGCTGCAGTCACCTGAAAAGACACGTTAAGATATGATATAACAGACAGAGACTGCCACTACACACATTACATGTACAAAAATCTTACTTTTCCTCCCAACATGCTGCTGTAGTTGCACGAGATCTCGTAGATCTGGTCCATAGAAGTGACAAGGCCAGGGATACCCAGGTTGTTGGTCTGCACCACTACCTATAAGTATATGTCCGCATAAAAAACTCTTTGGACAACCTTTTTACCGTTGTCTTGTAAGTTCCATTGTCCATGTCAATCAAACCACAGTCTCTTTCTGTCTGTCTCCTTCTGCGAATCTCATTGGCCGAGAGCTGACCTTCAGAGCCACCTTCTTTTTTGTCTCCTTCCTTGTTGCCTACTCCAATCTGGGCACCTGCAGCCGGAGTCTCTACTTCTGCCTTGGCACTAGGCTTAGCTCCATTGAGCAGGATTGGTTTCATACCAAAGTTGGCTGGTAGTCCAAGGACTAGAGTGGCTGAGTCACTACCTCCAACTTCCACTCTGCAAGTGTCGTACTTGTTTTTGACAAACACTACTCCACTGAATGGTTCTTGGTTCTTGATTTGTACCTAAATAATAGATGTTTTACTGTTTTGCGGTGTAGTAAAATTTAGTTCCCTTTCTTCTGGGTACAAATTTTTTGAGTAGTTTGAGTGGTTTAGACGTAAATTTTCGTCGCCAAAATGGTTTTTTGAACAAAAAAAATTTTTTGGAGTACGCTGTACGGTCACAGGGTAAAAAGAAACTATTTACCATTTTTATTCAACATTTGAAATCCCCTTACTTTGATTCCCTCATAGTTGCAAATGGTGTGGACAGCACTAGCAGGAATTAACAGAGGCGCAGCCACATTGCCGTTGCTTGCGCTGCCAATACTCAAACTAGCCTTGGCTCCTACCTCGCTCACACTGTTAGCATTTACAGCAACGTCTGTATCCTCCTTCCTTCTTACCTATATTCAGCGATATTAATATTCGACGGGTATTCAGCTGATCAACACTTTACTAGAACTTCTCCCCATGCCTCATCCACTTCCACGACTTTATTTTAGAAAAGATTTTGAGATTCAAAAGTTTCTCCTGCCAAGAAAAATCTAAGTCCGTCCTTACACATCGTGAATAAAAAAACAAAAATTTTGATTCTTTTAGCAGCAAAAATCAGTTTAAAGACCCTTTCTTAACAACCGTTTCTCAAAAATACTTCTCGGGAGTAGGTCAGGCGTGGGGATGTAGCAAAGTTTAGCCATTTCCACTTGCCTCTACTTGATGGATGGTGCTCTCGGGCTTCTTTTGCGGAATCAGCACCTCTTCCCTGAATTCTTTAATGGGATTAGTTGGTTTGTGATTGATTATGTCGACGGTCATGTTGGAGGAGGATACAGGCCTTACAAATATTTGTTCTTTGGGCACATTTATGGCAGACGATAGGCTAAATTTATCATTTCTTTTTAGTTATTTTGGTGATTAACTGCCAAAACAGCTAACTATCTTAACAGTTAACTTCCATAGCACTTAACTATCTTATAGTTAACTTTTATTATAATCACTAGGGCAGTTCACTTCTGATAAATTTTATTTTCATTCGATACTTGAACCCCATTTTTGAAGGAGTTTCTTTTTTATTCCGTTGCATATTTATGCCTTAAAATTTACTCTTATTCAAAACGGCTGTAAGCTTTGCAAATTTTAGGTATACATACATCCTAAAAAGCCGGCTAGCAAAAACTAATCGCTTTTTTCGCACAATAGAAACTTCAGTTAACCGGCTTTTTAGGTTGTATACATGTCTAAAATTTGCAAAGCTCGCATGCCTTCTCAATAAGAGTAAATTTTGAGACGTAATTATGCAACAGAACTAATAATTCCTTCAAAAATAATGTTAAAATACCAAATGAAAACAAAAATTTCTGAAAAAAATTAACCGCGAGTGATTATCCCGATAGTCAACTGGTACTGGGTAAAAAAGGACGGTTTAAAAACAGTTGATGAGACCTTACTATAACGCTATACGATATGAAAAATTCGTTTCGCCCTCTCTTTACCCATAACTAGTTCACTATCAAAGGTTAAAAAGTTATAGAAAATAAAAGTTAAAAATAGTTATCTCACCCAGTGTCCACTTCCTTGACTTGGCACAAGTTTTTGTAAAAGTCAATGTGGTCGTCTTTGGCCCCTTCTCCTGCTTCTAACTTCTCGAAGAGAGCACAATTTCCGTTGCGACGGTTGTAGTTAACACCCTGGCAGGGTTGAGCATTAGAGCAGCTGTCCAGACACTTGGACAGTGAAACGATAGTAAGCTCTTTGGAAGGAAGACCAGCTAATTTTTTTTTTCATGTATAAAAGACTTTCTTTTATTGAAGAGAATTACCTTGCTTGGTGTAGAGGTAACGACTAAACAGTGCATCGTCTTTGTTGAGGCATTGCACAGAGGCTGACGGTCCTGAAGAATTAATTAGTAACACCCTGTTCACACACAAAACATTATTCAAAAGTAGTACTGAAGACCGAACCGGAATCCGTACAAATTCCGGTCACCAGAATCCGTCTTTTTTTCAAATGTGATATGATGCAAAGAAAAAATTTTCTCTAACCATGCTGTTTCTTCTCAAACCCAGCACTTTGCACTTGTTCAATTTGTATATATCCTCTGTATTTTCACACAGCTTCGCTACCACCCCCCCTAAAAC